>JARKHS020012690.1:0-147881 GCA_030143305.2 Amblyomma americanum | reverse complement strand
CTTCTATCACAAAAACGTGTCATGCAGCACCGATCACGAACGTATGCCCGCAATAGAAGTTGCTCTCACAACGATGTCCAAGAGCGAGAAGAATCCACGCGCTCGCTTCTGTCACTACGGTGTGTCATGCAGCACCTATCACGAGCGTATGCCCACAATAAAAGTTTCTCTCACAATAATGTTCAAGAGCGAGAAGCCACGCGCTCACTTCTATCACAAAAACGTGTCATGCAGCACCGATCACGAACGTATGCCCGGAATTAAAGTTTATCAGAACGATGTCCAAGAGCGAGAAGAAGCCACGCGCTCGCTTCTGTCACAACGGCGTGTCATGTAGCACCTATCACGAGCGTATGCCCACAATAAAAGTTTCTCGCACAATTATGTCCAAGAGCGAGAAGCCACGCGCTCACTTCTATCACAAAAACGTGTCATGCAGCACCGATCACGAACGTATGCCCGCAATAGAAGTTGCTCTCACAACGATGTTCAAGAGCGAGAAGAATCCACGCGCTCGCTTCTGTCACTACGGTGTGTCATGCAGCACCTATCACGAGCGTATGCCCACAATAAAAGTTTCTCTCACAATAATGTTCAAGAGCGAGAAGCCACGCGCTCACTTCTATCACAAAAACGTGTCATGCAGCACCGATCACGAACGTATGCCCGCAATAGAAGTTGCTCTCACAACGATGTCCAAGAGCGAGAAGAATCCACGCGCTCGCTTCTGTCACAACGGCGTGTCATGCAGCACCTATCACGAGCGTATGCCCGCAATTAAAGTTTATCAGAACGATGTCCAAGAGCGAGAAGAAGCCACGCGCTCGCTTCTGTCACAACGGCGTGTCATGTAGCACCTATCACGAGCGTATGCCCACAATAAAAGTTTCTCTCACAATAATGTTCAAGAGCGAGAAGCCACGCGCTCACTTCTATCACAAAAACGTGTCATGCAGCACCGATCACGAACGTATGCCCGCAATAGAAGTTGCTCTCACAACGATGTCCAAGAGCGAGAAGAATCCACGCGCTCGCTTCTGTCACAACGGCGTGTCATGCAGCACCTATCACGAGCGTATGCCCGCAATTAAAGTTTATCAGAACGATGTCCAAGAGCGAGAAGAAGCCACGCGCTCGCTTCTGTCACAACGGTGTGTCATGCAGCACCTATCACGAGCGTATGCCCACAATAAAAGTTTCTCTCACAATAATGTTCAAGAGCGAGAAGCCACGCGCTCACTTCTATCACAAAAACGTGTCATGCAGCACCGATCACGAACGTATGCCCGCAATAGAAGTTGCTCTCACAACGATGTCCAAGAGCGAGAAGAATCCACGCGCTCGCTTCTGTCACAACGGCGTGTCATGCAGCACCTATCACGAGCGTATGCCCGCAATTAAAGTTTATCAGAACGATGTCCAAGAGCGAGAAGAAGCCACGCGCTCGCTTCTGTCACAACGGCGTGTCATGTAGCACCTATCACGAGCGTATGCCCACAATAAAAGTTTCTCTCACAATAATGTTCAAGAGCGAGAAGCCACGCGCTCACTTCTATCACAAAAACGTGTCATGCAGCACCGATCACGAACGTATGCCCGCAATAGAAGTTGCTCTCACAACGATGTCCAAGAGCGAGAAGAATCCACGCGCTCGCTTCTGTCACAACGGCGTGTCATGCAGCACCTATCACGAGCGTATGCCCGCAATTAAAGTTTATCAGAACGATGTCCAAGAGCGAGAAGAAGCCACGCGCTCGCTTCTGTCACTACGGTGTGTCATGCAGCACCTATCACGAGCGTATGCCCACAATAAAAGTTTCTCTCACAATAATGTTCAAGAGCGAGAAGCCACGCGCTCACTTCTATCACAAAAACGTGTCATGCAGCACCGATCACGAACGTATGCCCGCAATAGAAGTTGCTCTCACAACGATGTCCAAGAGCGAGAAGAATCCACGCGCTCGCTTCTGTCACAACGGCGTGTCATGCAGCACCTATCACGAGCGTATGCCCGCAATTAAAGTTTATCAGAACGATGTCCAAGAGCGAGAAGAAGCCACGCGCTCGCTTCTGTCACAACGGCGTGTCATGCAGCACCTATCACGAACGTATGCCCGGAATTAAAGTTTATCAGAACGATGTCCAAGAGCGAGAAGAATCCACGCGCTCGCTTCTGTCACAACGGCGTGTCATGCAGCACCTATCACGAGCGTATGCCCGCAATTAAAGTTTATCAGAACGATGTCCAAGAGCGAGAAGAATCCACGCGCTCGCTTCTGTCACAACGGCGTGTCATGCAGCACCTATCACGAACGTATGCCCGGAATTAAAGTTTATCAGAACGATGTCCAAGAGCGAGAAGAAGCCACGCGCTCGCTTCTGTCACAACGGCGTGTCATGTAGCACCTATCACGAGCGTATGCCCACAATAAAAGTTTCTCGCACAATTATGTCCAAGAGCGAGAAGCCACGCGCTCACTTCTATCACAAAAACGTGTCATGCAGCACCGATCACGAACGTATGCCCGCAATAGAAGTTGCTCTCACAACGATGTCCAAGAGCGAGAAGAATCCACGCGCTCGCTTCTGTCACTACGGTGTGTCATGCAGCACCGATCATGAACGTGCCCCACAATAGAAGTTGCTCTCACAACAACGTCCAAAAGCTAGAAGAATCCACGCGCTCGCTTCTGTCACAACGGCGTCTCATGCAGCGCCTATCACGAGCGTATGCCCGCAATTAAAGTTTATCAGAACGATGTCCAAGAGCGAGAAGAAGCCACGCGCTCGCTTCTGTCACAACGGCGTGTCATGCAGCACCTATCACGAACGTATGCCCGGAATTAAAGTTTATCAGAACGATGTCCAAGAGCGAGAAGAATCCACGCGCTCGCTTCTGTCACAACGGCGTGTCATGCAGCACCTATCACGAGCGTATGCCCGCAATTAAAGTTTATCAGAACGATGTCCAAGAGCGAGAAGAATCCACGCGCTCGCTTCTGTCACAACGGCGTGTCATGTAGCACCTATCACGAACGTATGCCCGGAATTAAATTTTATCAGAACGATGTCCAAGAGCGAGAAGAAGCCACGCGCTCGCTTCTGTCACAACGGCGTGTCATGTAGCACCTATCACGAACGTATGCCCGGAATTAAATTTTATCAGAACGATGTCCAAGAGCGAGAAGAAGCCACGCGCTCGCTTCTGTCACAACGGCGTGTCATGCAGCACCTATCACGAACGTATGCCCGGAATTAAATTTTATCAGAACGATGTCCAAGAGCGAGAAGAAGCCACGCGCTCGCTTCTGTCACAACGGCGTGTCATGTAGCACCTATCACGAGCGTATGCCCACAATAAAAGTTTCTCTCACAATAATGTTCAAGAGCGAGAAGCCACGCGCTCACTTCTATCACAAAAACGTGTCATGCAGCACCGATCACGAACGTATGCCCGCAATAGAAGTTGCTCTCACAACGATGTCCAAGAGCGAGAAGAAGCCACGCGCTCGCTTCTGTCACAACGGCGTGTCATGCAGCACCGATCATGAACGTGCCCCACAATAGAAGTTGCTCTCACAACAACGTCCAAAAGCTAGAAGAATCCACGCGCTCGCTTCTGTCACAACGGCGTCTCATGCAGCGCCTATCACGAGCGTACGCCCACTATAAAAGTTTCTCTCACAATAAAGTCCAAAAGCGAGAAGCCACGCGCTCGCTTCGGTCACAACGGCGTGTCATGCAGCACCGATCACGAGCGTATGCCCGCAATAAAAGTTTCTCTCACAACGATGTCCAAGAGCGAAAAGTAACCACGCGCTCGCTTCTGTCACAACGGCGTGTCATGCAGCACCGATCACGAGCGTATGCCCGCAATAAGTTTCTCTCACAACGATGTCCAAGAGCGAAAAGTATCCACGCGCTCGCTTCTGTCACAACGGCGTGTCATGCAGCACCGATCACAGCGTATGCCCGCAATAAAAGTTTATCTCACAATAATGTCCAAGACCGAGATAACACCACGCGCTCGCTTCTGTCACAACAGCGTGCCATGCATCACCGATCACGAACGTATGCCCGCAATAAAAGTTTCTCTCACAACGATGTCCAAGAGCGAGAAGAATCCAAGCGCTCGCTTCTGTCACTACGGTGTGTCATGCAGCACCTATCACGAGCGTATGCCCACAATAAAAGTTTCTCTCAATAATGTCCAAGAGCGAGTAGTCTAGCGCTCACTTCTATCACAAAGGCGTGTCATGCAGCACCGATCACGAACGTATGCCCGCAATAGAAGTTGCTCTCACAACGATGTCCAAGCGCGAGAAGCCACGCGATCGCTTCTGTAACAACGCCGTGTCATGCAGCACCAATCACGAACGTATGCCCGCAATAAAAGTTTCTCTCACAACGATGTCCAAGATCGAGATGCCACGCGCTCGCTTCTGTCACAAACACGTGTCATGCATCACCGATCACGAACCTATGCCCGCAATAAAAGTCTCTCTCACAACGATGTCCAAGAGCGAGAAGAATCCATCCACGCGCTCGCTTCTGACACAACGGCGTGTCATGCAGCACCGATCACGAACGTATGCCCGCAATAAAAGTCTCTCTCACAACGATGTCCAAGATCGAGAAGCCAAGCGCTCGCTTCTATCACAAAGGCGTGTCATGCAGCACCGATCACGAACGTATGCCCGCAATAGAAGTGGCTCTCACAACGATGTCCAAGCGCGAGAAGCCACGCGATCGCTTCTGTAACAACGCCGTGTCATGCAGCACCAATCACGAACGTATGCCCGCAATAAAAGTTTCTCTCACAACGATGTCCAAGATCGAGATGCCACGCGCTCGCTTCTGTCACAACGGCGTGTCATGTAGCACCTATCACGAGCGTATGCCCACAATAAAAGTTTCTCGCACAATTATGTCCAAGAGCGAGAAGCCACGCGCTCACTTCTATCACAAAAACGTGTCATGCAGCACCGATCACGAACGTATGCCCGCAATAGAAGTTGCTCTCACAACGATGTCCAAGAGCGAGAAGAATCCACGCGCTCGCTTCTGTCACTACGGTGTGTCATGCAGCACCTATCACGAGCGTATGCCCACAATAAAAGTTTCTCTCACAACAATGTTCAAGAGCGAGAAGCCACGCGCTCACTTCTATCACAAAAACGTGTCATGCAGCACCGATCACGAACGTGCCCCGATATAGAAGTTGCTCTCACAAAGAGGTCCAAGAGCTAGACGAATCCACGCCCTCGCTTCTGTCACAACGGCGTCTCATGCAGCAACGATCACGAACGTATGTCCGCAATAAACGTTTCTCTCACAACAAAGTCCAAGAGCGAGAAGCAGCCACGCGCTCGTTTCGATCACAACGACATGTCATGCAGCACCGATCACGAACGTATGCCCGCAATAAAAGTTTCTCTCACAATAATGTCCAAGAGCGAGAAGAAGCACCGCGCTCTTTCCGGTCACAACGGCGTGTCATGCAGCGCCTATCACGAGCGTACGCCCACTATAAAAGTTTCTCTCACAATAAAGTCCAAAAGCGAGAAGCCACGCGCTCGCTTCTGTCACAACGGCGTGTCATGCAGCACCGATCACGAGCGTATGCCCGCAATAAAAGTTTCTCTCACAACGATGTCCAAGAGCGAAAGGAATCCACGCGCTCGCTTCTGTCACAACGGCGTGTCATGCAGCACCTATCACGAGCGTATGCCCGCAATAGAAGTTTCTCTCACAACGATGTCCAAGAGCGAAAAGTATCCACGCGCTCGCTTCTGTCACAACGGCGTGTCATGCAGCACCGATCACGAGCGTATGCCCGCAATAAGTTTCTCTCACAACGATGTCCAAGAGCGAAAAGTATCCACGCGCTCGCTTCTGTCACAACGGCGTGTCATGTAGCACCGATCACAAGCGTATGCCCGCAATAAAAGTTTATCTCACAATAATGTCCAAGACCGAGATAACACCACGCGCTCGCTTCTGTCACAACAGCGTGCCATGCATCACCGATCACGAACGTATGCCCGCAATAAAAGTTTCTCTCACAACGATGTCCAAGAGCGAGAAGAATCCAAGCGCTCGCTTCTGTCACTACGGTGTGTCATGCAGCACCTATCACGAGCGTATGCCCACAATAAAAGTTTCTCTCACAATAATGTCCAAGAGCGAGTAGCCACGCGCTCACTTCTATCACAAAGGCGTGTCATGCAGCACCGATCACGAACGTATGCCCGCAATAGAAGTTGCTCTCACAACGATGTCCAAGCGCGACAAGCCACGCGATCGCTTCTGTAACAACGCCGTGTCATGCAGCACCAATCACGAACGTATGCCCGCAATAAAAGTTTCTCTCACAACGATGTCCAAGAGCGAGAAGAATCCACGCGCTCGCTTCAGTCACAACGGCGTCTCATGCAGCAACGATCACGAACGTATGCCCGCCATAAAAGTTTCTCTCACAACGATGTCCAAAGCGAGAAGCCACGCGATCGCTTCTGTCACAACGGCGTATCATGCAGTACCGATCACGAGCGTATGCCCGCAATAGAAGTTTCTCTCGCAACGATGTCCAAGAGCGAAAAATATCCACGCGCTCGCTTCTGTCACAACGGCGTGTCCTGCAGCACCTATCACGAGCGTATGCCCACAATAAAAGTTTCTCTCACAATAATGTCCAAGAGCGAGAAGCCACGCGCTCACTTCTATCACAACGGCGTGTCATGCAGCACCGATCACGAGCGTATGCCCGCAATAAAAGTTTCTCTCACAACGATGTCCAAGAGCGAAAAGTACCCACGCACTCGCTTCTGTCACAACGGCGTGTCATGCAGCACCGATCACGAGCGTATGCCCGCAATAGAAGTTTCTCTCGCAACGATGTCCAAGAGCGAAAAATATCCACGCGCTCGCTTCTGTCACAACGGCGTGTCCTGCAGCACCTATCACGAGCGTATGCCCACAATAAAAGTTTCTCTCACAATAATGTCCAAGATCGAGAAGCCACGCGCTCACTTCTATCACAACGGCGTGTCATGCAGCACCGATCACGAGAGTATGCCCGCAATAATAGTTTCTCTCACAACGATGTCCAAGAGCGAAAAGTATCCACGCACTCGCTTCTGTCACAACGGCGTGTCATGCAGCACCGATCACGAGCGTATGCCCGCAATAAAAGTTTCTCTCACAACGATGTCCAAGAGCGAAAAGTACCCACGCGCTCGCTTCTGTCACAACGGCGTGTCATGCAGCACCTATCACGAGCGTATGCCCGCAATAAAAGTTTATCTCACAATAATGTCCAAGACCGAGATAACTCCATGCGCTCTCTTCTGTCACAACAGCGTGCCATGCATTACCGATCACGAGCGTATGCCCGCAATAAAAGTTTCTCTCACAACGATGTCCAAGAGCGAGAAGAATCTAAGCGCTAGCTTCTGTCACTACGGTGTGTCATGCAGCACCTATCACGAGCGTATGCCCACAATAAATGTTTATCTCACAATAATGTCCAAGACCGAGATAACACCACGCGCTCTCTTATGTCACAACAGCGTGTCATGCAGCACCGATCACGAGCGTATGCCCGCAATAAAAGTTTCTCTCACAACGATATCCAAGAGCGAAAAGTACCCACGCGCTCGCTTCTGTCACAACGGTGTGTCATGCAGCACCTATCACGAGCGTATGCCCAAAATAAAAGTTTATCTCACAATAATGTCCATGACCGAGATAACACCACGCGCTCGCTTCTGTCACAACGGCGTGTCATGCAGCACCGATCACGAGCGTATGCCCGCAATAAAAGTTTCTCTCACAACGATGTCCAAGAGCGAAAAGTACCCACGCGCTCGCTTCTGTCACAACGGCGTGTCATGCAGCACCAATCACGAGCGTATGCCCACAATAAAAGTTTATCTCACAATAATGTCCAAGACCGAGATAACACCACGCGCTCGCTGCTGTCACAACAGCGTGCCATGCATCACCGATCACGAGCGTATGCCCGGAATAAATGTTTCTCTCACAACGATGTCCAAGAGCGAGAAGAATCTAAGCGCTAGCTTCTGTCACTACGGTGTGTCATGCAGCACCTATCACGAGCGTACGCCCACTATAAAAGTTTCTCTCACAATAAAGTCCAAAAGCGAAAAGTATTCACGCGCTCGCTTCTGTCACAACGGCGTGTCATGCAGCACCGATCACGAGCGTATGCCCGCAATAAAAGTTTCTCTCACAACGATGTCCAAGAGCGAAAAGTACCCACGCGCTCGCTTCTGTCACAACGGCGTGTCATGCAGCACCTATCACGAGCGTATGTCCGCAATAAAAATTTATCTCACAATAATGTCCAAGACCGAGATAACACCACGCGCTCTCTTCTGTCACAACAGCGTGCCATGCATCACCGATCACGAGCGTATGCCCGCAATAAAAGTTTATCTCACAACGATGTCCAAGAGCGAGAAGAATCTAAGCGCTAGCTTCTGTCACTACGGTGTGTCATGCAGCACCTATCACGAGCGTACGCCCACTATAAAAGTTTCTCTCACAATAAAGTCCAAAAGCGAGAAGCCACGCGCTCGCTTCTGTCACAACGGCGTGTCATGCAGCACCGATCACGAGCGTATGCCCGGAATAAAAGTTTCTCTCAAAACAATGTCCAAGAGCGAAACGTATCCACGCGCTCGCTTCTGTCACAACGGCGTGCCATGCAGCACCGATCACGAGCGTATGCCCGAAATAAAAGTTTCTCTCACAACGATGTCCAAGAGCGAAAAGTATCCACGCGCTCGCTTCTGTCACAACGGCGTGTCATGCAGCACCGATCACGAGCGTATGCCCGGAATAAAAGTTTCTCTCAAAACAATGTCCAAGAGCGAAACGTATCCACGCGCTCGCTTCTGTCACAACGGCGTGCCATGCAGCACCGATCACGAGCGTATGCCCGATATAAAAGTTTCTCTCACAACGATGTCCAAGAGCGAAAAGTATCCACGCGCTCGCTTCTGTCACAACGGCGTGCCATGCAGCACCGATCACGAGCGTATGCCCGCAATAGAAGTTTCTCTCGCAACGATGTCCAAGAGCGAAAAGTACCCACGCGCTCGCTTCTGTCACAACGGCGTGTCATGCAGCACCTATCACGAGCGTATGTCCACAATAAAAGTTTATCTCACAACGATGTCCTAGAGCGAGAAGCCACGCGATCGCTTCTGTAACAAAGCCGTGTCATGCAGCACCAATCACGAACGCATGCCCGCAATAAAAGTTTCTCTCACAACGACGTCCAAGAGCGAGAGGAATCCACGCGCTCGCTTCTGTCACAACGGCGTGTCATGCAGCACCGATCACGAGCGTATGCCCGCAATAAAAGTTTCTCTCAACGCGATGTCCAAGAGCGAAAAGTATCCACGCGCTCGCTTCTGTCACAACGGCGTGTCATGCAGCACCGATCACGAGCGTATGCCCGCAATAAGTTTCTCTCACAACGATGTCCAAGAGCGAAAAGTATCCACGCGCTCGCTTCTGTCACAACGGCGTGTCATGCAGCACCGATCACAAGCGTATGCCCGCAATAAAAGTTTATCTCACAATAATGTCCAAGACCGAGATAACACCACGCGCTCGCTTCTGTCACAACAGCGTGCCATGCAGCACCTATCACGAGCGTATGCCCACAATAAAAGTTTCTCTCACAATAATGTCCAAGAGCGAGTAGCCACGCGCTCACTTCTATCACAAAGGCGTGTCATGCAGCACCGATCACGAACGTATGCCCGCAATAGAAGTTGCTCTCACAACGATGTCCAAGCGCGAGAAGCCACGCGATCGCTTCTGTAACAACGCCTTGTCATGCAGCACCAATCACGAACGTATGCCCGCAATAAATGTTTCTCTCACAACGATGTCCAAGAGCGAGAAGAATCCACGCGCTCGCTTCAGTCACAACGGCGTCTCATGCAGCAACGATCACGAACGTGCCCCGCAATAGAAGTTGCTCTCACAACTAGGTCCAAGAGGTAGAAGAATCCACGCACTCTCTTCTGTCACAATGGCGTCTCATGCAGCAACGATCACGAACGTATGCCCACAATAATAGTTTCTCTCACAACAATGTCCAAGAGCGAGAAGAATCCACGCGCTCCCTTCTGTCACAACGGCGTCTCATGCAGCAACGACCACGAACGTATGCCCGCAATAAAAGTTTCTCTCACAACAATGTCCAAGAGCGAGATGACTCCACGCGCTCGCTTCTGTCACAACGGCGTGTCATGCAGCACCGATCACGAACGTATGCCCGCAGTAAAAGTTTCACAACAATGTCCAACAGCGAGAAGAAGCCACGCGCTCGCTTCTGTCACAAAAGCGTGTCATGCAGCAGCGATCACAGACGGATGTCCGCAATAAACGTTTCTCTCACAATAAAGTCCAAGAGCGAGAAGAAGCCACGCGCTCGTTTCGGTCACAACGACATATCATGCAGCACCGATCACGAGCGTACGCCCGCAATAAAAGTTTCTCTCACAATAAATTCCAAAAGCGAGAAGCCACGCGCTCGCTTCTGTCACAACCGCGTGTCATGCAGCACCGATCACGAGCGTATGCCCGCAATAAAACTTTCTCTCACAACGATGTCCAAGAGCGAAAAGTATCCACGCGCTGGCTTCTGTCACAACGGCGTATCATGCAGTACCGATCACGAGCGTATGCCCGCAATAGAAGTTTCTCTCGCAACGATGTCCAAGAGCGAAAAATATCCACGCGCTCGCTTCTGTCACAACGGCGTGTCCTTCAGCACCTATCACGAGCGTATGCCCACAATAAAAGTTTCTCTAACAATTATGTCCAAGAGCGAGAAGCCACGCGCTCACTTCTATCACAACGGCGTGTCATGCAGCACCGATCACGAGCGTATGCCCGCAATAAAAGTTTCTCTCACAACGATGTCCAAGAGCGAAAAGTATCCACGCACTCGCTTCTGTCACAACAACGTGTCATGCAGCACCGATCACGAGCGTATGCCCGCAATAGAAGTTTCTCTCGCAACGATGTCCAAGAGCGAAAAATAGCCACGCGCTCGCTTCTGTCACAACGGCGTGTCCTGCAGCACCTATCACGAGCGTATGCCCACAATAAAAGTTTCTCTCACAATAATGTCCAAGAGCGAGAAGAATCCACGCGCTCCCTTCTGTCACAACGGCGTCTCATGCAGCAACGACCACGAACGTATGCCCGCAATAAAAGTTTCTCTCACAACAATGTCCAAGAGCGAGATGACTCCACGCGCTCGCTTCTGTCACAACGGCGTGTCATGCAGCACCGATCACAAGCGTATGCCCGCAATAAAAGTTTCTCTCACAACGATGTCCAAGAGCGAAAAGTACCCACGCGCTCGCTTCTGTCACAACGGCGTGTCATGCAGCACCTAACACGAGCGTATGCCCGCAATAAAAGTTTATCTCACAATAATGTCCAAGACCGAGATAACACCACGCGCTCTCTTCTGTCACAACAGCGTGCCATGCATCGCCGATCACGAGCGTATGCCCGCAATAAAAGTTTCTCTCACAACGATGTCCAAGAGCGAGAAGAATCTAAGCGCTAGCTTCTGTCACTACGGTGTGTCATGCAGCACCGATCACGAGCGTATGCCCGCAATAAGTTTCTCTCACAACGATGTCCAAGAGCGAAAAGTATCCACGCGCTCGCTTCTGTCACAACGGCGTGTCATGCAGCACCGATCACAAGCGTATGCCCGCAATAAAAGTTTATCTCACAATAATGTCCAAGACCGAGATAACACCACGCGCTCGCTTCTGTCACAACGGCGTGTCATGCAGCACCGATCACGAGCGTATGCCCGCAATAAGTTTCTCTCACAACGATGTCCAAGAGCGAAAAGTATCCACGCGCTCGCTTCTGTCACAACGGCGTGTCATGCAGCACCGATCACAAGCGTATGCCCGCAATAAAAGTTTATCTCACAATAATGTCCAAGACCGAGATAACACCACGCGCTCGCTTCTGTCACAACAGCGTGCCATGCAGCACCTATCACGAGCGTATGCCCACAATAAAAGTTTCTCTCAAAATAATGTCCAAGAGCGAGTAGCCACGCGCTCACTTCTATCACAAAGGCGTGTCATGCAGCACCGATCAGGAACGTATGCCCGCAATAGAAGTTGCTCTCACAACGATGTCCAAGCGCGAAAAGCCACGCGATCGCTTCTGTAACAACGCCGTGTCATGCAGCACCAATCACGAACGTATGCCCGCAATAAATGTTTCTCTCACAACGATGTCCAAGAGCGAGAAGAATCCACGCGCTCGCTTCAGTCACAACGGCGTCTCATGCAGCAACGATCACGAACGTGCCCCGCAATAGAAGTTGCTCTCACAACTAGGTCCAAGAGCTAGAAGAATCCACGCACTCTCTTCTGTCACAATGGCGTCTCATGCAGCAACGATCACGAACGTATGCCCACAATAATAGTTTCTCTCACAACAATGTCCAAGAGCGAGAAGAATCCACGCGCTCCCTTCTGTCACAACGGCGTCTCATGCAGCAACGACCACGAACGTATGCCCGCAATAAAAGTTTCTCTCACAACAATGTCCAAGAGCGAGATGACTCCACGCGCTCGCTTCTGTCACAACGGCGTGTCATGCAGCACCGATCACGAACGTATGCCCGCAGTAAATGTTTCACAACAATGTCCAACAGCGAGAAGAAGCCACGCGCTCGCTTCTGTCACAAAAGCGTGTCATGCAGCAGCGATCACAGACGGATGTCCGCAATAAACGTTTCTCTCACAATAAAGTCCAAGAGCGAGAAGAAGCCACGCGCTCGTTTCGGTCACAACGACATATCATGCAGCACCGATCACGAGCGTACGCCCGCAATAAAAGTTTCTCTCACAATAAATTCCAAAAGCGAGAAGCCACGCGCTCGCTTCTGTCACAACCGCGTGTCATGCAGCACCGATCACGAGCATATGCCCGCAATAAAAGTTTCTCTCACAACGATGTCCAAGAGCGAAAAGTATCCACGCGCTGGCTTCTGTCACAACGGCGTATCATGCAGTACCGATCACGAGCGTATGACCGCAATAGAAGTTTCTCTCGCAACGATGTCCAAGAGCGAAAAATATCCACGCGCTCGCTTCTGTCACAACGGCGTGTCCTGCAGCACCTATCACGAGCGTATGCCCACAATAAAAGTTTCTCTAACAATTATGTCCAAGAGCGAGAAGCCACGCGCTCACTTCTATCACAACGGCGTGTCATGCAGCACCGATCACGAGCGTATGCCCGCAATAAAAGTTTCTCTCACAACGATGTCCAAGAGCGAAAAGTATCCACGCACTCGCTTCTGTCACAACGACGTGTCATGCAGCACCGATCACGAGCGTATGCCCGCAATAGAAGTTTCTCTCGCAACGATGTCCAAGAGCGAAAAATATCCACGCGCTCGCTTCTGTCACAACGGCGTGTCCTGCAGCACCTATCACGAGCGTATGCCCACAATAAAAGTTTCTCTCACAATAATGTCCAAGACCGAGATAACACCACGCGCTCTCTTCTGTCACAACAGCGTGCCATGCATCACCGATCACGAGCGTATGCCCGCAATAAAAGTTTCTCTCACAACGATGTCCAAGAGCGAGAAGAATCTAAGCGCTAGCTTCTGTCACTACGGTGTGTCATGCAGCACCTATCACGAGCGTATACCCACAATAAAAGTTTATCTCACAATAATGTCCAAGACCGAGATAACACCACGCGCTCTCTTATGTCACAACAGCGTGTCATGCAGCACCGATCACGAGCGTATGCCCGCAATAAAAGTTTCTCTCACAACGATATCCAAGAGCGAAAAGTACCCACGCGCTCGCTTCTGTCACAACGGTGTGTCATGCAGCACCTATCACGAGCGTATGCCCACAATAAAAGTTTATCTCACAATAATGTCCATGACCGAGATAACACCACGCGCTCGCTTCTGTCACAACGGCGTGTCATGCAGCACCGATCACGAGCGTATGCCCGCAATAAAAGTTTCTCTCACAACGATGTCCAAGAGCGAAAAGTACCCACGCGCTCGCTTCTGTCACAACGGCGTGTCATGCAGCACCTATCACGAGCGTATGCCCACAATAAAAGTTTATCTCACAATAATGTCCAAGACCGAGATAACACCACGCGCTCGCTTCTGTCACAACAGCGTGCCATGCATCACCGATCACGAGCGTATGCCCGGTATAAAAGTTTCTCTCACAACGATGTCCAAGAGCGAGAAGAATCTAAGCGCTAGCTTCTGTCACTACGGTGTGTCATGCAGCACCTATCACGAGCGTACGCCCACTATAAAAGTTTCTCTCACAATAAAGTCCAAAAGCGAAAAGTATCCACGCGCTCGCTTCTGTCACAACGGCGTGTCATGCAGCACCGATCACGAGCGTATGCCCGCAATAAAAGTTTCTCTCACAACGATGTCCAAGAGCGAAAAGTACACACGCGCTCGCTTCTGTCACAACGGCGTGTCATGCAGCACCTATCACGAGCGTATGTCCGCAATAAAAGTTTATCTCACAATAATGTCCAAGACCGAGATAACACCACGCGCTCGCTTCTGTCACAACAGCGTGCCATGCATCACCGATCACGAGCGTATGCCCGGTATAAAAGTTTCTCTCACAACGATGTCCAAGAGCGAGAAGAATCTAAGCGCTAGCTTCTGTCACTACGGTGTGTCATGCAGCACCTATCACGAGCGTACGCCCACTATAAAAGTTTCTCTCACAATAAAGTCCAAAAGCGAAAAGTATCCACGCGCTCGCTTCTGTCACAACGGCGTGTCATGCAGCACCGATCACGAGCGTATGCCCGCAATAAAAGTTTCTCTCACAACGATGTCCAAGAGCGAAAAGTACCCACGCGCTCGCTTCTGTCACAACGGCGTGTCATGCAGCACCTATCACGAGCGTATGTCCGCAATAAAAGTTTATCTCACAATAATGTCCAAGACCGAGATAACACCACGCGCTCTCTTCTTTCACAGCAGCGTGCCATGCATCACCGATCACGAGCGTACGCCCACTATAAAAGTTTCTCTCACAATAAAGTCCAAAAGCGAGAAGCCACGCGCTCGCTTCTGTCACAACGGCGTGTCATGCAGCACCGATCACGAGCGTATGCCCGGAATAAAAGTTTCTGTCAAAACAATGTCCAAGAGCGAAACGTATCCACGCGCTCGCTTCTGTCACAACGGCGTGCCATGCAGCACCGATCACGAGCGTATGCCCGATATAAAAGTTTCTCTCACAACGATGTCCAAGAGCGAAAAGTATCCACGCGCTCGCTTCTGTCACAACGGCGTGTCATGCAGCACCGATCACGAGCGTATGCCCGCAATAGAAGTTTCTCTCGCAACGATGTCCAAGAGCGAAAAGTACCCTCGCGCTCGCTTCTGTCACTACGGTGTGTCATGCAGCACCTATCACGAGCGTACGCCCACTATAAAAGTTTCTCTCACAATAAATTCCAAAAGCGAGAAGCCACGCGCTCGCTTCTGTCACAACCGCGTGTCATGCAGCACCGATCACGAGCGTATGCCCGCAATAAAACTTTCTCTCACAACGATGTCCAAGAGCGAAAAGTATCCACGCGCTGGCTTCTGTCACAACGGCGTATCATGCAGTACCGATCACGAGCGTATGCCCGCAATAGAAGTTTCTCTCGCAACGATGTCCAAGAGCGAAAAATATCCACGCGCTCGCTTCTGTCACAACGGCGTGTCCTGCAGCACCTATCACGAGCGTATGACCACAATAAAAGTTTCTCTAACAATTATGTCCAAGAGCGAGAAGCCACGCGCTCACTTCTATCACAACGGCGTGTCATGCAGCACCGATCACGAGCGTATGCCCGCAATAAAAGTTTCTCTCACAACGATGTCCAAGAGCGAAAAGTATCCACGCACTCGCTTCTGTCACAACAACGTGTCATGCAGCACCGATCACGAGCGTATGCCCGCAATAGAAGTTTCTCTCGCAACGATGTCCAAGAGCGAAAAATAGCCACACGCTCGCTTCTGTCACAACGGCGTGTCCTGCAGCACCTATCACGAGCGTATGCCCACAATAAAAGTTTCTCTCACAATAATGTCCAAGAGCGAGAAGCCACGCGCTCACATCTATCACAACGGCGTGTCATGCAGCACCGATCACGAGCGTATGCCCGCAATAATAGTTTCTCTCACAACGATGTCCAAGAGCGAAAAGTATCCACGCACTCGCTTCTGTCACAACGGCGTGTCATGCAGCACCGATCACAAGCGTATGCCCGCAATAAAAGTTTCTCTCACAACGATGTCCAAGAGCGAAAAGTACCCACGCGCTCGCTTCTGTCACAACGGCGTGTCATGCAGCACCTAACACGAGCGTATGCCCGCAATAAAAGTTTATCTCACAATAATGTCCAAGACCGAGATAACACCACGCGCTCTCTTCTGTCACAACAGCGTGCCATGCATCGCCGATCACGAGCGTATGCCCGCAATAAAAGTTTCTCTCACAACGATGTCCAAGAGCGAGAAGAATCTAAGCGCTAGCTTCTGTCACTACGGTGTGTCATGCAGCACCGATCACGAGCGTATGCCCGCAATAAGTTTCTCTCACAACGATGTCCAAGAGCGAAAAGTATCCACGCGCTCGCTTCTGTCACAACGGCGTGTCATGCAGCACCGATCACAAGCGTATGCCCGCAATAAAAGTTTATCTCACAATAATGTCCAAGACCGAGATAACACCACGCGCTCGCTTCTGTCACAACGGCGTGTCATGCAGCACCGATCACGAGCGTATGCCCGCAATAAGTTTCTCTCACAACGATGTCCAAGAGCGAAAAGTATCCACGCGCTCGCTTCTGTCACAACGGCGTGTCATGCAGCACCGATCACAAGCGTATGCCCGCAATAAAAGTTTATCTCACAATAATGTCCAAGACCGAGATAACACCACGCGCTCGCTTCTGTCACAACAGCGTGCCATGCAGCACCTATCACGAGCGTATGCCCACAATAAAAGTTTCTCTCAAAATAATGTCCAAGAGCGAGTAGCCACGCGCTCACTTCTATCACAAAGGCGTGTCATGCAGCACCGATCAGGAACGTATGCCCGCAATAGAAGTTGCTCTCACAACGATGTCCAAGCGCGAAAAGCCACGCGATCGCTTCTGTAACAACGCCGTGTCATGCAGCACCAATCACGAACGTATGCCCGCAATAAATGTTTCTCTCACAACGATGTCCAAGAGCGACAAGAATCCACGCGCTCGCTTCAGTCACAACGGCGTCTCATGCAGCAACGATCACGAACGTGCCCCGCAATAGAAGTTGCTCTCACAACTAGGTCCAAGAGCTAGAAGAATCCACGCACTCTCTTCTGTCACAATGGCGTCTCATGCAGCAACGATCACGAACGTATGCCCACAATAATAGTTTCTCTCACAACAATGTCCAAGAGCGAGAAGAATCCACGCGCTCCCTTCTGTCACAACGGCGTCTCATGCAGCAACGACCACGAACGTATGCCCGCAATAAAAGTTTCTCTCACAACAATGTCCAAGAGCGAGATGACTCCACGCGCTCGCTTCTGTCACAACGGCGTGTCATGCAGCACCGATCACGAACGTATGCCCGCAGTAAATGTTTCACAACAATGTCCAACAGCGAGAAGAAGCCACGCGCTCGCTTCTGTCACAAAAGCGTGTCATGCAGCAGCGATCACAGACGGATGTCCGCAATAAACGTTTCTCTCACAATAAAGTCCAAGAGCGAGAAGAAGCCACGCGCTCGTTTCGGTCACAACGACATATCATGCAGCACCGATCACGAGCGTACGCCCGCAATAAAAGTTTCTCTCACAATAAATTCCAAAAGCGAGAAGCCACGCGCTCGCTTCTGTCACAACCGCGTGTCATGCAGCACCGATCACGAGCATATGCCCGCAATAAAAGTTTCTCTCACAACGATGTCCAAGAGCGAAAAGTATCCACGCGCTGGCTTCTGTCACAACGGCGTATCATGCAGTACCGATCACGAGCGTATGACCGCAATAGAAGTTTCTCTCGCAACGATGTCCAAGAGCGAAAAATATCCACGCGCTCGCTTCTGTCACAACGGCGTGTCCTGCAGCACCTATCACGAGCGTATGCCCACAATAAAAGTTTCTCTAACAATTATGTCCAAGAGCGAGAAGCCACGCGCTCACTTCTATCACAACGGCGTGTCATGCAGCACCGATCACGAGCGTATGCCCGCAATAAAAGTTTCTCTCACAACGATGTCCAAGAGCGAAAAGTATCCACGCACTCGCTTCTGTCACAACGACGTGTCATGCAGCACCGATCACGAGCGTATGCCCGCAATAGAAGTTTCTCTCGCAACGATGTCCAAGAGCGAAAAATAGCCACGCGCTCGCTTCTGTCACAACGGCGTGTCCTGCAGCACCTATCACGAGCGTATGCCCACAATAAAAGTTTCTCTCACAATAATGTCCAAGAGCGAGAAGCCACGCGCTCACATCTATCACAACGGCGTGTCATGCAGCACCGATCACGAGCGTATGCCCGCAATAATAGTTTCTCTCACAACGATGTCCAAGAGCGAAAAGTATCCACGCACTCGCTTCTGTCACAACGGCGTGTCATGCAGCACCGATCACAAGCGTATGCCCGCAATAAAAGTTTCTCTCACAACGATGTCCAAGAGCGAAAAGTACCCACGCGCTCGCTTCTGTCACAACGGCGTGTCATGCAGCACCTAACACGAGCGTATGCCCGCAATAAAAGTTTATCTCACAATAATGTCCAAGACCGAGATAACACCACGCGCTCTCTTCTGTCACAACAGCGTGCCATGCATCGCCGATCACGAGCGTATGCCCGCAATAAAAGTTTCTCTCACAACGATGTCCAAGAGCGAGAAGAATCTAAGCGCTAGCTTCTGTCACTACGGTGTGTCATGCAGCACCGATCACGAGCGTATGCCCGCAATAAGTTTCTCTCACAACGATGTCCAAGAGCGAAAAGTATCCACGCGCTCGCTTCTGTCACAACGGCGTGTCATGCAGCACCGATCACAAGCGTATGCCCGCAATAAAAGTTTATCTCACAATAATGTCCAAGACCGAGATAACACCACGCGCTCGCTTCTGTCACAACGGCGTGTCATGCAGCACCGATCACGAGCGTATGCCCGCAATAAGTTTCTCTCACAACGATGTCCAAGAGCGAAAAGTATCCACGCGCTCGCTTCTGTCACAACGGCGTGTCATGCAGCACCGATCACAAGCGTATGCCCGCAATAAAAGTTTATCTCACAATAATGTCCAAGACCGAGATAACACCACGCGCTCGCTTCTGTCACAACAGCGTGCCATGCAGCACCTATCACGAGCGTATGCCCACAATAAAAGTTTCTCTCAAAATAATGTCCAAGAGCGAGTAGCCACGCGCTCACTTCTATCACAAAGGCGTGTCATGCAGCACCGATCAGGAACGTATGCCCGCAATAGAAGTTGCTCTCACAACGATGTCCAAGCGCGAAAAGCCACGCGATCGCTTCTGTAACAACGCCGTGTCATGCAGCACCAATCACGAACGTATGCCCGCAATAAATGTTTCTCTCACAACGATGTCCAAGAGCGAGAAGAATCCACGCGCTCGCTTCAGTCACAACGGCGTCTCATGCAGCAACGATCACGAACGTGCCCCGCAATAGAAGTTGCTCTCACAACTAGGTCCAAGAGCTAGAAGAATCCACGCACTCTCTTCTGTCACAATGGCGTCTCATGCAGCAACGATCACGAACGTATGCCCACAATAATAGTTTCTCTCACAACAATGTCCAAGAGCGAGAAGAATCCACGCGCTCCCTTCTGTCACAACGGCGTCTCATGCAGCAACGACCACGAACGTATGCCCGCAATAAAAGTTTCTCTCACAACAATGTCCAAGAGCGAGATGACTCCACGCGCTCGCTTCTGTCACAACGGCGTGTCATGCAGCACCGATCACGAACGTATGCCCGCAGTAAATGTTTCACAACAATGTCCAACAGCGAGAAGAAGCCACGCGCTCGCTTCTGTCACAAAAGCGTGTCATGCAGCAGCGATCACAGACGGATGTCCGCAATAAACGTTTCTCTCACAATAAAGTCCAAGAGCTAGAAGAAGCCACGCGCTCGTTTCGGTCACAACGACATATCATGCAGCACCGATCACGAGCGTACGCCCGCAATAAAAGTTTCTCTCACAATAAATTCCAAAAGCGAGAAGCCACGCGCTCGCTTCTGTCACAACCGCGTGTCATGCAGCACCGATCACGAGCATATGCCCGCAATAAAAGTTTCTCTCACAACGATGTCCAAGAGCGAAAAGTATCCACGCGCTGGCTTCTGTCACAACGGCGTATCATGCAGTACCGATCACGAGCGTATGACCGCAATAGAAGTTTCTCTCGCAACGATGTCCAAGAGCGAAAAATATCCACGCGCTCGCTTCTGTCACAACGGCGTGTCCTGCAGCACCTATCACGAGCGTATGCCCACAATAAAAGTTTCTCTAACAATTATGTCCAAGAGCGAGAAGCCACGCGCTCACTTCTATCACAACGGCGTGTCATGCAGCACCGATCACGAGCGTATGCCCGCAATAAAAGTTTCTCTCACAACGATGTCCAAGAGCGAAAAGTATCCACGCACTCGCTTCTGTCACAACGACGTGTCATGCAGCACCGATCACGAGCGTATGCCCGCAATAGAAGTTTCTCTCGCAACGATGTCCAAGAGCGAAAAATATCCACGCGCTCGCTTCTGTCACAACGGCGTGTCCTGCAGCACCTATCACGAGCGTATGCCCACAATAAAAGTTTCTCTCACAATAATGTCCAAGACCGAGATAACACCACGCGCTCTCTTCTGTCACAACAGCGTGCCATGCATCACCGATCACGAGCGTATGCCCGCAATAAAAGTTTCTCTCACAACGATGTCCAAGAGCGAGAAGAATCTAAGCGCTAGCTTCTGTCACTACGGTGTGTCATGCAGCACCTATCACGAGCGTATACCCACAATAAAAGTTTATCTCACAATAATGTCCAAGACCGAGATAACACCACGCGCTCTCTTATGTCACAACAGCGTGTCATGCAGCACCGATCACGAGCGTATGCCCGCAATAAAAGTTTCTCTCACAACGATATCCAAGAGCGAAAAGTACCCACGCGCTCGCTTCTGTCACAACGGCGTGTCATGCAGCACCGATCACGAGCGTATGCCCGCAATAAAAGTTTCTCTCACAACGATGTCCAAGAGCGAAAAGTACCCACGCGCTCGCTTCTGTCACAACGGCGTGTCATGCAGCACCTATCACGAGCGTATGCCCACAATAAAAGTTTATCTCACAATAATGTCCAAGACCGAGATAACACCACGCGCTCGCTTCTGTCACAACAGCGTGCCATGCATCACCGATCACGAGCGTATGCCCGGTATAAAAGTTTCTCTCACAACGATGTCCAAGAGCGAGAAGAATCTAAGCGCTAGCTTCTGTCACTACGGTGTGTCATGCAGCACCTATCACGAGCGTACGCCCACTATAAAAGTTTCTCTCACAATAAAGTCCAAAAGCGAAAAGTATCCACGCGCTCGATTCTGTCACAACGGCGTGTCATGCAGCACCGATCACGAGCGTATGCCCGCAATAAAAGTTTCTCTCACAACGATGTCCAAGAGCGAAAAGTACCCACGCGCTCGCTTCTGTCACAACGGCGTGTCATGCAGCACCTATCACGAGCGTATGTCCGCAATAAAAGTTTATCTCACAATAATGTCCAAGACCGAGATAACACCACGCGCTCTCTTCTTTCACAGCAGCGTGCCATGCATCACCGATCACGAGCGTATGCCCGCAATAAAAGTTTCTCTCACAACGATGTCCAAGAGCGAGAAGAATCTAAGCGCTAGCTTCTGTCACTACGGTGTGTCATGCAGCACCTATCACGGGCGTACGCCCACTATAAAAGTTTCTCTCACAATAAAGTCCAAAAGCGAGAAGCCACGCGCTCGCTTCTGTCACAACGGCGTGTCATGCAGCACCGATCACGAGCGTATGCCCGGAATAAAAGTTTCTGTCAAAACAATGTCCAAGAGCGAAACGTATCCACGCGCTCGCTTCTGTCACAACGGCGTGCCATGCAGCACCGATCACGAGCGTATGCCCGATATAAAAGTTTCTCTCACAACGATGTCCAAGAGCGAAAAGTATCCACGCGCTCGCTTCTGTCACAACGGCGTGTCATGCAGCACCGATCACGAGCGTATGCCCGCAATAGAAGTTTCTCTCGCAACGATGTCCAAGAGCGAAAAGTACCCTCGCGCTCGCTTCTGTCACTACGGTGTGTCATGCAGCACCTATCACGAGCGTACGCCCACTATAAAAGTTTCTCTCACAATAAAGTCCAAGAGCGAGAAGAATCCACGCGCTCGCTTCAGTCACAACGGCGTCTCATGCAGCAACGATCACGAACGTATGCCCGCCATAAAAGTTTCTCTCACAACGATGTCCAAGAGCGAGAAGCCACGCGATCGCTTCTGTCACAACGGCGTGCCATGCAGCACCGATCATGAACGTGCCCCGCAATAGAAGTTGCTCTCACAACTAGGTCCAAGAGCGAGATGACTCCACGCGCTCGCTTCTGTCACAACGGCGTGTCATGCAGCACCGATCACGAACGTATGCCCGCAGTAAAAGTTTCACAACAATGTCCAGCAGCGAGAAGAAGCCACGCGCTCGCTTCTGTCACAACGGCATGTCATGCAGCAGCGATCACAGACGGATGTCCGCAATAAACGTTTCTCTCACAATAAAGTCCAAGAGCGAGAAGAAGCCACGCGCTCGTTTCTGTCACAACGACATGTCATGCAGCACCGATCACGAGCGTATGCCCGCAATAAAAGTTTCTCTCACAATGAATTCCAAAAGCGAGAAGCCAGCGCTCGCTTCTGTCACAACCGCGTGTCATGCAGCACCGATCACGAGCGTATGCCCGCAATAGAAGTTGCTCTCACAACGATGTCCAAGAGCGAGAAGAATCCACGCGCCAGCTTCTGTCACAACGGCATGTCATGCAGCACCGATCACGAACGTATGCCCGCAATAAAACTTTCTCTAACAACGATGTCCATGTGCGAGAAGAATCCACGTGCTCGCTTCTGTCACAACGGCGTCTCATGCAGCACCGATCACGAACGTATCCCCGCAATAGAAGTTTCCATCACAACGATGTCCAAGAGCGAGAAGAATCCACGCGCTCGCTTCTGTCACAACGGCGTGTCGTGCAGCACCCATCACGAACGTATGCCCGCAATTAAAGTTTCTCAGAACGATGTCCAAGAGCGAGAAGAAGCCACGCGCTCGCTTCTGTCACAACGGCGTCTCATGCAGCACCGATCACGAACGTATCCCCGCAATAGAAGTTTCCATCACAACGATGTCCAAGAGCGAGAAGAAGCCACGCGCTCGCTTCTGTCACAAGGGCGTCTCATGCAGCACCGATCATTTACGTATGCCCGCAATTAAAGTTTCTCAGAACGATGTCCAAGAGCGAGAAGAAGCCACGCGCTCGCTTCTGTCACAACGGCGTGTCGTGCAGCACCCATCACGAACGTATGCCCGCAATTAAAGTTTCTCAGAACGATGTCCAAGAGCGAGAAGAAGCCACGCGCTCGCTTCTGTCACAACGGCGTCTCATGCAGCACCGATCACGAACGTATGCCCGCAATAGAAGTTTCCATCACAACGATGTCCAAGAGCGAGAAGAAGCCACGCGCTCGCTTCTGTCACAACGGCGTCTCATGCAGCACCGATCACGAACGTATGCCCGCAATAGAAGTTTCCATCACAACGATGTCCAAGAGCGAGAAGAAGCCACGCGCTCGCATCTGTCACAACGGCGTCTCATGCAGCACCGATCACGAACGTATCCCCGCAATAGAAGTTTCAATCACAACGATGTCCAAGAGCGAGAAGAAGCCACGCGCTCGCTTCTGTCACAAGGGCGTCTCATGCAGCACCGATCACGAACGTATCCTCGCAATAGAATTTTCCATCACAACGATGTCCAAGAGCGAGAAGAAGCCACGCGCTCGCATCTGTCACAACGGTGTCTCATGCAGCACCGATCACGAACGTATCCCCGCAATAGAAGTTTCCATCACAACGATGTCCAAGAGCGAGAAGAAGCCACGCGCTCGCATCTGTCACAACGGCGTCTCATGCAGCACCGATCATGAACGTATGCCCGCAATAGAAGTTTCCATCACAACGATGTCCAAGAGCGAGAAGAAGCCACGCGCTCGCTTCTGTCACAACGGCGTCTCATGCAGCACCGATCACGAACGTATGCCCGCAATAGAAGTTTCCATCACAACGATGTCCAAGAGCGAGAAGAAGCCACGGGCTCGCATCTGTCACAACGGCGTCTCATGCAGCACCGATCACGAACGTATCCCCGCAATAGAAGTTTCCATCACAACGATGTCCAAGAGCGAGAAGAAGCCACGCGCTCGCTTCTGTCACAACGGCGTCTCATGCAGCACCGATCACGAACGTATCCCCGCAGTAGAAGTTTCCATCACAACGATGTCCAAGAGCGAGAAGAAGCCACGCGCTCGCATCTGTCACAACGGCGTCTCATGCACCACCGATCAGGAACGTATCCCCGCAATAGAAGTTTCCATCACAACGATGTCCAAGAGCGAGAAGAAGCCACGCGCTCGCTTCTGTCTCAACGGCGTCTCATGCAGCACCGATCAGGAACGTATCCCCGCAATAGAAGTTTCCATCACAACGATGTCCAAGAGCGAGAAGAAGCCACGCGCTCGCTTCTGTCTCAACGGCGTCTCATGCAGCACCGATCACGAACGTATCCCCGCAATACAAGTTTCCATCACAACGATGTCCAAGAGCGAGAAGAAGCCACGCGCTCGCTTCTGTCACAACGGCGTCTCATGCAGCACCGATCACGAACGTATGCCCGCAATAGAAGTTTCCATCACAACGATGTCCAAGAGCGAGAAGAAGCCACGCGCTCGCATCTGTCACAACGGCGTCTCATGCAGCACCGATCACGAACGTATGCCCGCAATTAAAGTTTCTCAGAACGATGTCCAAGAGCGAGAAGAAGCCACGCGCTCGCTTCTGTCACAACGGCGTCTCATGCAGCACCGATCACGAACGTATCCCCGCAATAGAAGTTTCCATCACAACGATGTCCAAGAGCGAGAAGAAGCCACGCGCTCGCATCTGTCACAACGGCGTCTCATGCAGCACCGATCACGAACGTATCCCCGCAATAGAAGTTTCCATCACAACGATGTCCAAGAGCGAGAAGAAGCCACGCGCTCGCATCTGTCACAACGGCGTCTCATGCAGCACCGATCACGAACGTATCCCCGCAATAGAAGTTTCCATCACAACGATGTCCAAGAGCGAGAAGAAGCCACGCGCTCGCTTCTGTCACAACGGCGTCTCATGCAGCACCGATCACGAACGTATCCCCGCAATAGAAGTTTCCATCACAACGATGTCCAAGAGCGAGAAGAAGCCACGCGCTCGCTTCTGTCACAACGGCGTCTCATGCAGCACCGATCACGAACGTATCCCCGCAATAGAAGTTTCCATCACAACGATGTCCAAGAGCGAGAAGAAGCCACGCGCTCGCATCTGTCACAACGGCGTCTCATGCAGCACCGATCACGAACGTATCCCCGCAATAGAAGTTTCCATCACAACGATGTCCAAGAGCGAGAAGAAGCCACGCGCTCGCATCTGTCACAACGGCGTCTCATGCAGCACCGATCACGAACGTATGCCCGCAATAGAAGTTTCCATCACAACGATGTCCAAGAGCGAGAAGAAGCCACGCGCTCGCATCTGTCACAACGGCGTCTCATGCAGCACCGATCACGAACGTATCCCCGCAATAGAAGTTTCCTTCACAACGATGTCCAAGAGCGAGAAGAATCCACGCGCTCGCATCTGTCACAACGGCGTCTCATGCAGCACCGATCACGAACGTATCCCCGCAATAGAAGTTTCCATCACAACGATGTCCAAGAGCGAGAAGAATCCACGCGCTCGCTTCTGTCACAACGGCGTCTCATGCAGCACCGATCACGAACGTATCCCCGCAATAGAAGTTTCCATCACAACGATGTCCAAGAGCGAGAAGAATCCACGCGCTCGCTTCTGTCACAACGGCGTCTCATGCAGCACCGATCACGAACGTATCCCCGCAATAGAAGTTTCCATCACAACGATGTCCAAGAGCGAGAAGAAGCCACGCGCTCGCATCTGTCACAACGGCGTCTCATGCAGCACCGATCACGAACGTATCCCCGCAATAGAAGTTTCCATCACAACGATGTCCAAGAGCGAGAAGAATCCACGCGCTCGCTTCTGTCACAACGGCGTCTCATGCAGCACCGATCACGAACGTATCCCCGCAATAGAAGTTTCCATCACAACGATGTCCAAGAGCGAGAAGAATCCACGCGCTCGCATCTGTCACAACGGCGTCTCATGCAGCACCGATCACGAACGTATGCCCGCAATAGAAGTTTCCATCACAACGATGTCCAAGAGCGAGAAGAAGCCACGCGCTCGCATATGTCACAACGGCGTCTCATGCAGCACCGATCACGAACGTATCCCCGCAATAGAAGTTTCCTTCACAACGATGTCCAAGAGCGAGAAGAATCCACGCGCTCGCATCTGTCACAACGGCGTCTCATGCAGCACCGATCACGAACGTATCCCCGCAATAGAAGTTTCCATCACAACGATGTCCAAGAGCGAGAAGAATCCACGCGCTCGCTTCTGTCACAACGGCGTCTCATGCAGCACCGATCACGAACGTATCCCCGCAATAGAAGTTTCCATCACAACGATGTCCAAGAGCGAGAAGAATCCACGCGCTCACTTCTGTCACAACGGCGTCTCATGCAGCACCGATCACGAACGTATCCCCGCAATAGAAGTTTCCATCACAACGATGTCCAAGAGCGAGAAGAAGCCACGCGCTCGCATCTGTCACAACGGCGTCTCATGCAGCACCGATCACGAACGTATCCCCGCAATAGAAGTTTCCATCACAACGATGTCCAAGAGCGAGAAGAATCCACGCGCTCGCTTCTGTCACAACGGCGTCTCATGCAGCACCGATCACGAACGTATCCCCGCAATAGAAGTTTCCATCACAACGATGTCCAAGAGCGAGAAGAATCCACGCGCTCGCTTCTGTCACAACGGCGTCTGATGCAGCACCGATCACGAACGTATCCCCGCAATAGAAGTTTCCATCACAACGATGTCCAAGAGCGAGAAGAAGCCACGCGCTCGCATCTGTCACAACGGCGTCTCATGCAGCACCGATCACGAACGTATCCCCGCAATAGAAGTTTCCATCACAACGATGTCCAAGAGCGAGAAGAAGCCACGCGCTCGCTTCTGTCACAACGGCGTCTCATGCAGCACCGATCACGAACGTATGCCCGCAATTAAAGTTTCTCAGAACGATGTCCAAGAGTGAGAAGAAGCCACGCGCTCGCTTCTGTCACAACGGCGTCTCATGCAGCACCGATCACGAACGTATCCCCGCAAAAGAAGTTTCCATTACAACGATGTCCAAGAGCGAGAAGAAGCCACGCGCTCGCATCTGTCACAACGGCGTCTCATGCAGCACCGATCACGAACGTATGCCCGCAATACAAGTTTCCATCACAACGATGTCCAAGAGCGAGAAGAAGCCACGCGCTCGCATCTGTCACAACGGCGTCTCATGCAGCACCGATCACGAACGTATCCCCGCAATAGAAGTTTCCATCACAACGATGTCCAAGAGCGAGAAGAAGCCACGCGCTCGCATCTGTCACAACGGCGTCTTATGCAGCACCGATCACGAACGTATCCCCGCAATAGAAGTTTCCATCACAACAATGTCCAAGAGCGAGAAGAAGCCACGCGCTCGCATCTGTCACAACGGCGTCTCATGCAGCACCGATCACGAACGTATCCCCGCAATAGAAGTTTCCATCACAACGATGTCCAAGAGCGAGAAGAATCCACGCGCTCGCTTCTGTCACAACGGCGTCTCATGCAGCACCGATCACGAACGTATCCCCGCAATAGAAGTTTCCATCACAACGATGTCCAAGAGCGAGAAGAATCCACGCGCTCGCTTCTGTCACAACGGCGTCTCATGCAGCACCGATCACGAACGTATCCCCGCAATAGAAGTTTCCATCACAACGATGTCCAAGAGCGAGAAGCCACGCGCTCGCATCTGTCACAACGGCGTCTCATGCAGCACCGATCACGAACGTATCCCCGCAATAGAAGTTTCCATCACAACGATGTCCAAGAGCGAGAAGAATCCACGCGCTCGCTTCTGTCACAACGGCGTCTCATGCAGCACCGATCACGAACGTATCCCCGCAATAGAAGTTTCCATCACAACGATGTCCAAGAGCGAGAAGAATCCACGCGCTCGCTTCTGTCACAACGGCGTCTCATGCAGCACCGATCACGAACGTATCCCCGCAATAGAAGTTTCCATCACAACGATGTCCAAGAGCGAGAAGAATCCACGCGCTCGCTTCTGTCACAACGGCGTGTCGTGCAGCACCGATCACGAACGTATGCCCGCAATTAAAGTTTCTCAGAACGATGTCCAAGAGCGAGAAGAAGCCACGCGCTCGCTTCTGTCACAACGGCGTCTCATGCAGCACCGATCACGAACGTATGCCCGCAATAGAAGTTTCCATCACAACGATGTCCAAGAGCGAGAAGAAGCCACGCGCTCGCATCTGTCACAACGGCGTCTCATGCAGCACCGATCACGAACGTATCCCCGCAATAGAAGTTTCCATCACAACGATGTCCAAGAGCGAGAAGAAGCCACGCGCTCGCTTCTGTCACAACGGCGTCTCATGCAGCACCGATCACGAACGTATGCCCGCAATTAAAGTTTCTCAGAACGATGTCCAAGAGTGAGAAGAAGCCACGCGCTCGCTTCTGTCACAACGGCGTCTCATGCAGCACCGATCACGAACGTATCCCCGCAAAAGAAGTTTCCATTACAACGATGTCCAAGAGCGAGAAGAAGCCACGCGCTCGCATCTGTCACAACGGCGTCTCATGCAGCACCGATCACGAACGTATGCCCGCAATACAAGTTTCCATCACAACGATGTCCAAGAGCGAGAAGAAGCCACGCGCTCGCATCTGTCACAACGGCGTCTCATGCAGCACCGATCACGAACGTATCCCCGCAATAGAAGTTTCCATCACAACGATGTCCAAGAGCGAGAAGAAGCCACGCGCTCGCATCTGTCACAACGGCGTCTTATGCAGCACCGATCACGAACGTATCCCCGCAATAGAAGTTTCCATCACAACAATGTCCAAGAGCGAGAAGAAGCCACGCGCTCGCATCTGTCACAACGGCGTCTCATGCAGCACCGATCACGAACGTATCCCCGCAATAGAAGTTTCCATCACAACGATGTCCAAGAGCGAGAAGAATCCACGCGCTCGCTTCTGTCACAACGGCGTCTCATGCAGCACCGATCACGAACGTATCCCCGCAATAGAAGTTTCCATCACAACGATGTCCAAGAGCGAGAAGAATCCACGCGCTCGCTTCTGTCACAACGGCGTCTCATGCAGCACCGATCACGAACGTATCCCCGCAATAGAAGTTTCCATCACAACGATGTCCAAGAGCGAGAAGCCACGCGCTCGCATCTGTCACAACGGCGTCTCATGCAGCACCGATCACGAACGTATCCCCGCAATAGAAGTTTCCATCACAACGATGTCCAAGAGCGAGAAGAATCCACGCGCTCGCTTCTGTCACAACGGCGTCTCATGCAGCACCGATCACGAACGTATCCCCGCAATAGAAGTTTCCATCACAACGATGTCCAAGAGCGAGAAGAATCCACGCGCTCGCTTCTGTCACAACGGCGTCTCATGCAGCACCGATCACGAACGTATCCCCGCAATAGAAGTTTCCATCACAACGATGTCCAAGAGCGAGAAGAAGCCACGCGCCCGCATCTGTCACAACGGCGTCTCATGCAGCACCGATCACGAACGTATCCCCGCAATAGAAGTTTCCATCACAACGATGTCCAAGAGCGAGAAGAATCCACGCGCTCGCTTCTGTCACAACGGCGTCTCATGCAGCACCGATCACGAACGTATCCCCGCAATAGAAGTTTCCATCACAACGATGTCCAAGAGCGAGAAGAAGCCACGCGCCCGCATCTGTCACAACGGCGTCTCATGCAGCACCGATCACGAACGTATCCCCGCAATAGAAGTTTCCATCACAACGATGTCCAAGAGCGAGAAGAATCCACGCGCTCGCTTCTGTCACAACGGCGTGTCGTGCAGCACCGATCACGAACGTATGCCCGCAATTAAAGTTTCTCAGAACGATGTCCAAGAGCGAGAAGAATCCACGCGCTCGCTTCTGTCACAAAGGCGTCTCATGCAGCACCGATCACGAACGTATGCCCGCAATAAAAGTTTCACAATGATGTCCAAGAGCGAGAAGAAGCCACACGCTCGCTTCTGTCACAAAGGCGTCTCATGCAGCACCGATCACGAACGTATGCCCGCAATAAAAGTTTCACAATGATGTCCAAGAGCGAGAAGAAGCCACGCGCTCGCTTCTGTCACAAAGGCGTCTCATGCAGCACCGATCACGAACGTATGCCCGCAATAAAAGTTTCACAATGATGTCCAAGAGCGAGAAGAAGCCACACGCTCGCTTCTGTAACAACGGCGTGTCATGCAACACCGATCACGAACGTATGCCCGCAATAAAAGTTTCTCTCATAATGACGTCCAAGAGCGAGAAGAAACCACGCGCTCGCTTCTGTCACAAAGGCGTCTCATGCAGCACCGATCACGAACGTATGCCCGCAATAAAACTTTCTCTCACAATGATGTCCAAGAGCGAGAAGAAGCCACACGCTCGCTTCTGTCACAAAGGCGTCTCATGCAGCACCGATCACGAACGCATGCCCGCAATAAAAGTTTCTCTCACAATGATGTCCAAGAGCGAGAAGAAGCCACACGCTCGCTTCTGTAACAACGGCGTGTCATGCAACACCGATCACGAACGTATGCCCGCAATAAAAGTTTCTCTCATAATGACGTCCAAGAGCGAGAAGAAACCACGCGCTCGCTTCTGTCACAAAGGCGTCTCATGCAGCACCGATCACGAACGTATGCCCGCAATAAAACTTTCTCTCACAATGATGTCCAAGAGCGAGAAGAAGCCACACGCTCGCTTCTGTCACAAAGGCGTCTCATGCAGCACCGATCACGAACGTATGCCCGCAATAAAAGTTTCTCTCATAATGACGTCCAAGAGCGAGAAGAAACCACGCGCTCGCTTCTGTCACAAAGGCGCCTCATGCAGCACCGATCACGAACGCATGCCCGCAATAAAAGTTTCTCTCACAATGATGTCCAAGAGCGAGAAGAAGCCACACGCTCGCTTCTGTAACAACGGCGTGTCATGCAACACCGATCACGAACGTATGCCCGCAATAAAAGTTTCTCTCATAATGACGTCCAAGAGCGAGAAGAAACCACGCGCTCGCTTCTGTCACAAAGGCGTCTCATGCAGCACCGATCACGAACGTATGCCCGCAATAAAACTTTCTCTCACAATGATGTCCAAGAGCGAGAAGAAGCCACACGCTCGCTTCTGTAACAACGGCGTGTCATGCAGCACCGATCACGAACGTAAGCCCGCAATAAAAGTTTCTCTCATAATGACGTCCAAGAGCGAGAAGAAACCACGCGCTCGCTTCTGTCACAAAGGCGCCTCATGCAGCACCGATCACGAACGCATGCCCGCAATAAAAGTTTCTCTCACAATGATGTCCAAGAGCGAGAAGAAGCCACACGCTCGCTTCTGTAACAACGGCGTGTCATGCAGCACCGATCACGAACGTATGCCCGCAATAAAAGTTTCTCTCATAATGATGTCCAAGAGCGAGAAGAAGCCACACGCTCGCTTCTGTAACAACGGCGTGTCATGCAACACCGATCACGAACGTATGCCCACAATAAAATTTTCTCTCACAACGATGTCCAAGAGCGAGAAGCCACGCGATCGCTTCTATCACAACGCCGTGTCATGCAGCACCGATCACGAACGTATACCCGCAATAAAAGTTTCTCTCCCAACGATGTCCAAGAGCGAGAAGAATCCACGCGCTGGCTTCTGTCACAACGGCGTCTCATGCAGCACCAATCACGAACGTATACCCGCAATAAAAGTTTCTCTCCCAACGATGTCCAAGAGCTAGAAGAACCCACGCGGTCGCTTCTTTCACAAAGGCGTGTCATGCCGCACCGATCACGAACGTATGCCCGCAATAAAAGTTTCTCTCACAATGACGTCCAAGAGCGAGAAGAATCCACGCGCTCGCTTCTGTCACAAAGGCGTGTCATGCCGCACCGATCACGAACGTATGCCCGCAATAAAAGTTTCTCTCACAATGACGTCCAAGAGCGAGAAGAATCCACGCGCTTGCTTCTGTCACAACGGCGTGTCATGCAGCACCAGTCACGAACGTATGCCCACAATAAAAGTTTCTCTCACAATGACGTCCAAGATCGAGAAGAAACCACGCGCTCGCTTCTGTCACAAAGGCGTGTCATGCAGCACCGATCACGAACGTATGCCCGCAATAAAAGTTTCTCTCTCAATGACGTCCAAGAGCGAGAAGAAACCACGCGCTCGCTTCTGTCACAACGCTGTGTCATGCAGCACCGATCACGAACGTATACCCGCAATAAAAGTTTCTCTCACAATGACGTCCAAGAGCGAGAAGAATCCACGCGCTCGCTTCTGTCACAACGGCGTGTCATGCAGCACCAGTCACGAACGTATGCCCGCAATAGAAGTTTCCATCACAACGATGTCCAAGAGCGAGAAGAAGCCACGCGCTCGCATCTGTCACAACGGCGTCTTATGCAGCACCGATCACGAACGTATCCCCGCAATAGAAGTTTCCATCACAACAATGTCCAAGAGCGAGAAGAAGCCACGCGCTCGCATCTGTCACAACGGCGTCTCATGCAGCACCGATCACGAACGTATCCCCGCAATAGAAGTTTCCATCACAACGATGTCCAAGAGCGAGAAGAATCCACGCGCTCGCTTCTGTCACAACGGCGTCTCATGCAGCACCGATCACGAACGTATCCCCGCAATAGAAGTTTCCATCACAACGATGTCCAAGAGCGAGAAGCCACGCGCTCGCATCTGTCACAACGGCGTCTCATGCAGCACCGATCACGAACGTATCCCCGCAATAGAAGTTTCCATCACAACGATGTCCAAGAGCGAGAAGAATCCACGCGCTCGCTTCTGTCACAACGGCGTCTCATGCAGCACCGATCACGAACGTATCCCCGCAATAGAAGTTTCCATCACAACGATGTCCAAGAGCGAGAAGAATCCACGCGCTCGCTTCTGTCACAACGGCGTCTCATGCAGCACCGATCACGAACGTATCCCCGCAATAGAAGTTTCCATCACAACGATGTCCAAGAGCGAGAAGAAGCCACGCGCCCGCATCTGTCACAACGGCGTCTCATGCAGCACCGATCACGAACGTATCCCCGCAATAGAAGTTTCCATCACAACGATGTCCAAGAGCGAGAAGAATCCACGCGCTCGCTTCTGTCACAACGGCGTCTCATGCAGCACCGATCACGAACGTATCCCCGCAATAGAAGTTTCCATCACAACGATGTCCAAGAGCGAGAAGAAGCCACGCGCCCGCATCTGTCACAACGGCGTCTCATGCAGCACCGATCACGAACGTATCCCCGCAATAGAAGTTTCCATCACAACGATGTCCAAGAGCGAGAAGAATCCACGCGCTCGCTTCTGTCACAACGGCGTGTCGTGCAGCACCGATCACGAACGTATGCCCGCAATTAAAGTTTCTCAGAACGATGTCCAAGAGCGAGAAGAATCCACGCGCTCGCTTCTGTCACAAAGGCGTCTCATGCAGCACCGATCACGAACGTATGCCCGCAATAAAAGTTTCACAATGATGTCCAAGAGCGAGAAGAAGCCACACGCTCGCTTCTGTCACAAAGGCGTCTCATGCAGCACCGATCACGAACGTATGCCCGCAATTAAAGTTTCTCAGAACGATGTCCAAGAGCGAGAAGAATCCACGCGCTCGCTTCTGTCACAACGGCGTGTCGTGCAGCACCGATCACGAACGTATGCCCGCAATAAAAGTTTCACAATGATGTCCAAGAGCGAGAAGAAGCCACGCGCTCGCTTCTGTAACAACGGCGTGTCATGCAACACCGATCACGAACGTATGCCCGCAATAAAAGTTTCTCTCACAATGATGTCCAAGAGCGAGAAGAAGCCACACGCTCGCTTCTGTCACAAAGGCGTCTCATGCAGCACCGATCACGAACGCATGCCCGCAATAAAAGTTTCTCTCACAATGATGTCCAAGAGCGAGAAGAAGCCACACGCTCGCTTCTGTAACAACGGCGTGTCGTGCAGCACCGATCACGAACGTATGCCCGCAATAAAAGTTTCACAATGATGTCCAAGAGCGAGAAGAAGCCACACGCTCGCTTCTGTAACAACGGCGTGTCATGCAACACCGATCACGAACGTATGCCCGCAATAAAAGTTTCTCTCACAATGATGTCCAAGAGCGAGAAGAAGCCACACGCTCGCTTCTGTCACAAAGGCGTCTCATGCAGCACCGATCACGAACGCATGCCCGCAATAAAAGTTTCTCTCACAATGATGTCCAAGAGCGAGAAGAAGCCACACGCTCGCTTCTGTAACAACGGCGTGTCATGCAACACCGATCACGAACGTATGCCCGCAATAAAAGTTTCTCTCATAATGACGTCCAAGAGCGAGAAGAAACCACGCGCTCGCTTCTGTCACAAAGGCGTCTCATGCAGCACCGATCACGAACGTATGCCCGCAATAAAACTTTCTCTCACAATGATGTCCAAGAGCGAGAAGAAGCCACGTGCTCGCTTCTGTCACAACGGCGTCTCATGCAGCACCGATCACGAACGTATGCCCGCAATAAAAGTTTCTCTCATAATGATGTCCAAGAGCGAGAAGAAGCCACACGCTCGCTTCTGTAACAACGGCGTGTCATGCAACACCGATCACGAACGTATGCCCACAATAAAAGTTTCTCTCACAACGATGTCCAAAAGCGAGAAGAAGCCACGCGCTCGCTTCTGTCACAACGGCGTCTCATGCAGCACCGATCACGAACGTATGCCCGCAATAAAAGTTTCTCTCACAACGATGTCCAAGAGCGAGAAGCCACGCGATCGCTTCTATCACAACGCCGTGTCATGCAGCACCGATCACGAACGTATACCCGCAATAAAAGTTTCTCTCCCAACGATGTCCAAGAGCGAGAAGAATCCACGCGCTCGCTTCTGTCACAACGGCGTCTCATGCAGCACCAATCACGAACGTATACCCGCAATAAAAGTTTCTCTCCCAACGATGTCCAAGAGCTAGAAGAACCCACGCGGTCGCTTCTTTCACAAAGGCGTGTCATGCCGCACCGATCACGAACGTATGCCCGCAATAAAAGTTTCTCTCACAATGACGTCCAAGAGCGAGAAGAATCCACGCGCTCGCTTCTGTCACAAAGGCGTGTCATGCCGCACCGATCACGAACGTATGCCCGCAATAAAAGTTTCTCTCACAATGACGTCCAAGAGCGAGAAGAATCCACGCGCTCGCTTCTGTCACAACGGCGTGTCATGCAGCACCAGTCACGAACGTATGCCCACAATAAAAGTTTCTCTCACAATGACGTCCAAGAGCGAGAAGAAACCACGCGCTCGCTTCTGTCACAAAGGCGTGTCATGCAGCACCGATCACGAACGTATACCCGCAATAAAAGTTTCTCTCCCAACGATGTCCAAGAGCTAGAAGAATCCACGCGCTCGCTTCTGTCACAAAGGCGTGTCATGCCGCACCGATCACGAACGTATGCCCGCAATAAAAGTTTCTCTCATAATGACGTCCAAGAGCGAGAAGAAACCACGCGCTCGCTTCTGTCACAAAGGCGTGTCATGCAGCACCGATCACGAACGTATACCCGCAATAAAAGTTTCTCTCCCAACGATGTCCAAGAGCTAGAAGAATCCACGCGCTCGCTTCTGTCACAAAGGCGTCTCATGCAGCACCGATCACGAACGTATGCCCACAATAAAAGTTTCTCTCCCAACGATGTCCAAGAGCTAGAAGAATCCACGCGCTCGCTTCTGTCACAAAGGCGTCTCATGCAGCACCGATCACGAACGTATGCCCGCAATAAAAGTTTCACAATGATGTCCAAGAGCGAGAAGAAGCCACACGCTCGCTTCTGTAACAAAGGCGTCTCATGCAGCACCGATCACGAACGTATGCCCGCAAAAAAAGTTTCTCTCATAATGACGTCCAAGAGCGAGAAGAAACCACGCGCTCGCTTCTGTAACAACGGCGTGTCATGCAACACCGATCACGAACGTATGCCCGCAATAAAAGTTTCACAATGATGTCCAAGAGCGAGAAGAAGCCACACGCTCGCTTCTGTAACAACGGCGTGTCATGCAACACCGATCACGAACGTATGCCCGCAATAAAAGTTTCTCTCATAATGACGTCCAAGAGCGAGAAGAAACCACGCGCTCGCTTCTGTAACAACGGCGTGTCATGCAACACCGATCACGAACGTATGCCCGCAATAAAAGTTTCTCTCATAATGACGTCCAAGAGCGAGAAGAAACCACGCGCTCGCTTCTGTCACAAAGGCGTCTCATGCAGCACCGATCACGAACGTATGCCCGCAATAAAACTTTCTCTCACAATGATGTCCAAGAGCGAGAAGAAGCCACACGCTCGCTTCTGTCACAAAGGCGTCTCATGCAGCACCGATCACGAACGCATGCCCGCAATAAAAGTTTCTCTCACAATGATGTCCAAGAGCGAGAAGAAGCCACACGCTCGCTTCTGTAACAACGGCGTGTCATGCAACACCGATCACGAACGTATGCCCGCAATAAAAGTTTCTCTCATAATGACGTCCAAGAGCGAGAAGAAACCACGCGCTCGCTTCTGTCACAAAGGCGTCTCATGCAGCACCGATCACGAACGTATGCCCGCAATAAAACTTTCTCTCACAATGATGTCCAAGAGCGAGAAGAAGCCACACGCTCGCTTCTGTAACAACGGCGTGTCATGCAGCACCGATCACGAACGTAAGCCCGCAATAAAAGTTTCTCTCATAATGACGTCCAAGAGCGAGAAGAAACCACGCGCTCGCTTCTGTCACAAAGGCGTCTCATGCAGCACCGATCACGAACGTATGCCCGCAATAAAAGTTTCTCTCACAATGATGTCCAAGAGCGAGAAGAAGCCACACGCTCGCTTCTGTAACAACGGCGTGTCATGCAGCACCGATCACGAACGTATGCCCGCAATAAAAGTTTCTCTCATAATGATGTCCAAGAGCGAGAAGAAGCCACACGCTCGCTTCTGTAACAACGGCGTGTCATGCAACACCGATCACGAACGTATGCCCACAATAAAAGTTTCTCTCACAACGATGTCCAAAAGCGAGAAGAAGCCACGCGCTCGCTTCTGTCACAACGGCGTCTCATGCAGCACCGATCACGAACGTATGCCCGCAATAAAAGTTTCTCTCACAACGATGTCCAAGAGCGAGAAGCCACGCGATCGCTTCTATCACAACGCCGTGTCATGCAGCACCGATCACGAACGTATACCCGCAATAAAAGTTTCTCTCCCAACGATGTCCAAGAGCGAGAAGAATCCACGCGCTCGCTTCTGTCACAACGGCGTCTCATGCAGCACCAATCACGAACGTATACCCGCAATAAAAGTTTCTCTCCCAACGATGTCCAAGAGCTAGAAGAACCCACGCGGTCGCTTCTTTCACAAAGGCGTGTCATGCCGCACCGATCACGAACGTATGCCCGCAATAAAAGTTTCTCTCACAATGACGTCCAAGAGCGAGAAGAATCCACGCGCTCGCTTCTGTCACAAAGGCGTGTCATGCCGCACCGATCACGAACGTATGCCCGCAATAAAAGTTTCTCTCACAATGACGTCCAAGAGCGAGAAGAATCCACGCGCTCGCTTCTGTCACAACGGCGTGTCATGCAGCACCAGTCACGAACGTATGCCCACAATAAAAGTTTCTCTCACAATGACGTCCAAGAGCGAGAAGAATCCACGCGCACGCTTCTGTCACAAAGGCGTGTCATGCCGCGCCGATCACGAACGTATGCCCGCAATAAAAGTTTCTCTCACAATGACGTCCAAGAGCGAGAAGAATCCACGCGCTCGCTTCTGTCACAACGGCGTGTCATGCAGCACCAGTCACGAACGTATGCCCGCAATAAAAGTTTCTCTCACAATGACGTCCAAGAGCGAGAAGAATCCACGCGCTCGCTTCTGTCACAAAGGCGTGTCATGCCGCACCGATCACGAACGTATGCCCGCAATAAAAGTTTCTCTCACAATGACGTCCAAGAGCGAGAAGAATCCACGCGCTCGCTTCTGTCACAAAGGCGTGTCATGCCGCACCGATCACGAACGTATGCCCGCAATAAAAGTTTCTCTCACAATGACGTCCAAGAGCGAGAAGAAACCACGCGCTCGCTTCTGTCACAACGGCGTGTCATGCAGCACCAGTCACGAACGTATGCCCGCAATAAAAGTTTCTCTCACAATGACGTCCAAGAGCGAGAAGAATCCACGCGCTCGCTTCTGTCACAACGGCGTGTCATGCAGCACCGAGTCACGAACGTATGCCCGCAATAAAAGTTTCTCTCACAATGACGTCCAAGAGCGAGAAGAATCCACGCGCTCGCTTCTGTCACAAAGGCGTGTCATGCCGCACCGATCACGAACGTATGCCCGCAATAAAAGTTTCTCTCACAATGACGTCCAAGAGCGAGAAGAATCCACGCGCTCGCTTCTGTCACAACGCTGTGTCATGCAGCACCGATCACGAACGTATACCCGCAATAAAAGTTTCTCTCCCAACGATGTCCAAGAGCTAGAAGAACCCACGCGGTCGCTTCTTTCACAAAGGCGTGTCATGCAGCACCGATCACGAACGTATGCCCGCAATAAAAGTTTCTCTCACAATGACGTCCAAGAGCGAGAAGAATCCACGCGCTCGCTTCTGTCACAACGGCGTGTCATGCAGCACCAGTCACGAACGTATGCCCGCAATAAAAGTTTCTCTCACTACGATGTCCAAGAGCGAGAAGAATCCACGCGCTCGCTTCTGTCACAAAGGCGTGTCATGCCGCACCGATCACGAACGTATGCCCGCAATAAAAGTTTCTCTCACAATGACGTCCAAGAGCGAGAAGAATCCACGCGCTCGCTTCTGTCACAACGGCGTGTCATGCAGCACCAGTCACGAACGTATGCCCGCAATAAAAGTTTCTCTCACAACGATGTCCAAGAGCGAGAAGAATCCACGCGCTCGCTTCTGTCACAAAGGCGTGTCATGCCGCACCGATCACGAACGTATGCCCGCAATAAAAGTTTCTCTCACAATGATGTCCAAGAGCGAGAAGAATCTACGCTCTCGCTTCTGTCACAACGGCCTGTCATGCAGCACCGATCACGAACGTATGCCCGCAATAAAAGTTTCTCTCACAATGACGTCCAAGAGCGAGAAGAATCCACGCGCTCGCTTCTGTCACAACGGCGTGTCATGCAGCACCAGTCACGAACGTATGCCCGCAATAAAAGTTTCTCTCACAACGATGTCCAAGAGCGAGAAGAATCCACGCGCTCGCTTCTGTCACAAAGACGTGTCATACAGCACCGATCACGAACGTATGCCCACAATAAAAGTTTCTCTCACAACGATGTCCAAAAGCGAGAAGAAGCCACGCGCTCGCTTCTGTCACAACGGCGTCTCATGCAGCACCGATCACGAACGTATGCCCGCAATAAAAGTTTCTCTCACAACGATGTCCAAGAGCGAGAAGCCACGCGATCGCTTCTATCACAACGCCGTGTCATGCAGCACCGATCACGAACGTATACCCGCAATAAAACTTTCTCTCACAATGATGTCCAAGAGCGAGAAGAAGCCACACGCTCGCTTCTGTAACAACGGCGTGTCATGCAGCACCGATCACGAACGCATGCCCGCAATAAAAGTTTCTCTCACAATGATGTCCAAGAGCGAGAAGAAGCCACACGCTCGCTTCTGTACAACGGCGTGTCATGCAGCACCGATCACGAACGTATGCCCGCAATAAAAGTTTCTCTCATAATGATGTCCAAGAGCGAGAAGAAGCCACACGCTCGCTTCTGTAACAACGGCGTGTCATGCAACACCGATCACGAACGTATGCCCGCAATAAAAGTTTCTCTCACAATGACGTCCAAGAGCAAGAAGAAACCACGCGCTCGCTTCTGTAACAACGGCGTGTCATGCAGCACCGATCACGAACGTATACCCGCAATAAAACTTTCTCTCACAATGATGTCCAAGAGCGAGAAGAAGCCACACGCTCGCTTCTGTAACAACGGCGTGTCATGCAGCACCGATCACGAACGTATGCCCGCAATAAAAGTTTCTCTCATAATGATGTCCAAGAGCGAGAAGAATCCACACGCTCGCTTCTGTAACAACGGCGTGTCATGCAGCACCGATCACGAACGTATGCCCGCAATAAAAGTTTCTCTCATAATGATGTCCAAGAGCGAGAAGAAGCCACACGCTCGCTTCTGTAACAACGGCGTGTCATGCAACACCGATCACGAACGTATGCCCAGCAATAAAAGTTTCTCTCACTAATGACTGTCCAAGAGCGAGAAGAAACCACGCGCTCGCTTCTGTCACAAAGGCGTGTCATGCAGCACCGATCACGAACGTATACCCGCAATAAAAGTTTCTCTCATAATGATGTCCAAGAGCGAGAAGAAGCCACACGCTCGCTTCTGTAACAACGGCGTGTCATGCAACACCGATCACGAACGTATGCCCGCAATAAATGTTTCTCTCACAATGACGTCCAAGAGCGAGAAGAAACCACGCGCTCGCTTCTGTCACAACGCTGTGTCATGCAGCACCGATCACGAACGTATACCCGCAATAAAAGTTTCTCTCCCAACGATGTCCAAGAGCTAGAAGAACCCACGCGGTCGCTTCTTTCACAAAGGCGTGTCATGCCGCACCGATCACGAACGTATGCCCGCAATAAAAGTTTCTCTCACAATGACGTCCAAGAGCGAGAAGAATCCACGCGCTCGCTTCTGTCACAACGGCGTGTCATGCAGCACCAGTCACGAACGTATGCCCGCAATAAAAGTTTCTCTCACAACGATGTCCAAGAGCGAGAAGAATCCACGCGCTCGCTTCTGTCACAAAGGCGTGTCATGCCGCACCGATCACGAACGTATGCCCGCAATAAAAGTTTCTCTCACAATGACGTCCAAGAGCGAGAAGAATCCACGCGCTCGCTTCTGTCACAACGGCGTGTCATGCAGCACCAGTCACGAACGTATGCCCGCAATAAAAGTTTCTCTCACAACGATGTCCAAGAGCGAGAAGAATCCACGCGCTCGCTTCTGTCACAAAGGCGTGTCATGCCGCACCGATCACGAACGTATGCCCGCAATAAAAGTTTCTCTCACAATGATGTCCAAGAGCGAGAAGAATCTACGCTCTCGCTTCTGTCACAACGGCCTGTCATGCAGCACCGATCACGAACGTATGCCCGCAATAAAAGTTTCTCTCACAATGACGTCCAAGAGCGAGAAGAATCCACGCGCTCGCTTCTGTCACAACGGCGTGTCATGCAGCACCAGTCACGAACGTATGCCCGCAATAAAAGTTTCTCTCACAACGATGTCCAAGAGCGAGAAGAATCCACGCGCTCGCTTCTGTCACAAAGACGTGTCATACAGCACCGATCACGAACGTATGCCCGCAATAAAAGTTTCTCTCACAATGATGTCCAAGAGCGAGAAGACGCCACACGCTCGCTTCTGTCACAACGGCGTGTCATGCAACACCGATCACGAACGTATGCCCGCAATAAAAGTTTCTCTCACAATGACGTCCAGGAGCGAGAAGAATCCACGCGCTCGCTTCTGTCACAACGGCGTGTCATGCAGCACCAGTCACGAACGTATGCCCGCAATAAAAGTTTCTCTCACAACGATGTCCAAGAGCGAGAAGAATCCACGCGCTCGCTTCTGTCACAAAGCGTGTCATCGCACCGATCACGAACGTATGCCCGCAATAAAAGTTTCTCTCACAATGAGTCCAAGAGCGAGAAGACCACCGCTCGCTTCTGTCACAACGGCGTGTCATGCAGCACCAGTCACGAACGTATGCCCGCAATAAAAGTTTCTCTCACAACGATCGTCCAAGGAGCGAGAAGAATCCACGACGCTCGCTTCTGTCACAACGGCGTGTCATGCAGCACCGATCACGAACGTATGCCCGCAATAAAAGTTTCTCTCACAATGATGTCCAAGAGCGAGAAGACGCCACACGCTCGCTTCTGTAACAACGGCGTGTCATGCAACACCGATCACGAACGTATGCCCGCAATAAAAGTTTCTCTCACAATGACGTCCAAGAGCGAGAAGAATCCACGCGCTCGCTTCTGTCACAACGGCGTGTCATGCAGCACCAGTCACGAACGTATGCCCGCAATAAAAGTTTCTCTCACAACGATGTCCAAGAGCGAGAAGAATCCACGCGCTCGCTTCTGTCACAAAGACGTGTCATACAGCACCGATCACGAACGTATGCCCGCAATAAAAGTTTCTCTCACAATGATGTCCAAGAGCGAGAAGACGCCACACGCTCGCTTCTGTCACAACGGCGTGTCATGCAACACCGATCACGAACGTATGCCCGCAATAAAAGTTTCTCTCACAATGACGTCCAGGAGCGAGAAGAATCCACGCGCTCGCTTCTGTCACAACGGCGTGTCATGCAGCACCAGTCACGAACGTATGCCCGCAATAAAAGTTTCTCTCACAACGATGTCCAAGAGCGAGAAGAATCCACGCGCTCGCTTCTGTCACAAAGACGTGTCATACAGCACCGATCACGAACGTATGCCCGCAATAAAAGTTTCTCTCACAATGATGTCCAAGAGCGAGAAGACGCCACACGCTCGCTTCTTTCACAACGGCGTGTCATGCAACACCGATCACGAACGTATGCCCGCAATAAAAGTTTCTCTCATAATGACGTCGAAGAGCGAGAAGAAACCACGCGCTCGCTTCTGTCACAAAGGCGTCTCATGCAGCACCGATCACGAACGCATGCCCGCAATAAAAGTTTCTCTCACAATGATGTCCAAGATCGAGAAGAAGCCACACGCTCGCTTCTGTAACAACGGCGTGTCATGCAGCACCGATCACGAACGCATGCCCGCAATAAAAGTTTCTCTCACAACGATGTCCAAGAGCGAGAAGAATCCACGCGCTCGCTTCTGTCACAAAGGCGTGTCATGCCGCACCGATCACGAACGTATGCCCGCAATAAAAGTTTCTCTCACAATGACGTCCAAGAGCGAGAAGAATCCACGCGCTCGCTTCTGTCACAACGGCGTGTCATGCAGCACCAGTCACGAACGTATGCCCGCAATAAAAGTTTCTCTCACAACGATGTCCAAGAGCGAGAAGAATCCACGCGCTCGCTTCTGTCACAAAGGCGTGTCATGCCGCACCGATCACGAACGTATGCCCGCAATAAAAGTTTCTCTCACAATGATGTCCAAGAGCGAGAAGAATCTACGCTCTCGCTTCTGTCACAACGGCGTGTCATGCAACACCGATCACGAACGTATGCCCACTATAAAACTTTATCTCACAACGATGTCCAAGAGCGAGAAGAATCCACGCGCTCGCTTCTGTCACAACGGCCTGTCATGCCGCACCGATCACGAACGTATGCCCGCTATAAAACTTTATCTCACAACGATGTCCAAGAGCGAGAAGAATCCACGCGCTCGCTTCTGTCACAAAGACGTGTCATACAGCACCGATCACGAACGTATGCCCGCAATAAAAGTTTCTCTCACAATGATGTCCAAGAGCGAGAAGACGCCACACGCTCGCTTCTGTAACAACGGCGTGTCATGCAACACCGATCACGAACGTATGCCCGCAATAAAAGTTTCTCTCATAATGACGTCCAAGAGCGAGAAGAAACCACGCGCTCGCTTCTGTCACAAAGGCGTCTCATGCAGCACCGATCACGAACGCATGCCCGCAATAAAAGTTTCTCTCACAATGATGTCCAAGATCGAGAAGAAGCCACACGCTCGCTTCTGTAACAACGGCGTGTCATGCAGCACCGATCGCGAACGCATGCCCGCAATAAAAGTTTCTCTCATAATGATGTCCAAGAGCGAGAAGAAACCACGCGCTCGCTTCTGTCACAAAGGCGTCTCATGCAGCACCGATCACGAACGCATGCCCGCAATAAAAGTTTCTCTCACAATGATGTCCAAGATCGAGAAGAAGCCACACGCTCGCTTCTGTAACAACGGCGTGTCATGCAACACCGATCACGAACGTATGTTGCAATAAAAGTTTCTCTCATAATGACGTCCAAGAGCGAGAAGAAACCACGCGCTCGCTTCTGTCACAAAGGCGTCTCATGCAGCACCGATCACGAACGTATGCCCGCAATAAAAGTTTCTCTCATAATGACGTCCAAGAGCGAGAAGAAACCACGCGCTCGCTTCTTTCACAAAGGCGTCTCATGCAGCACCGATCACGAACGTATGCCCGCAATAAAAGTTTCACAATGATGTCCAAGAGCGAGAAGAAGCCACACGCTCGCTTCTGTCACAAAGGCGTCTCATGCAGCACCGATCACGAACGTATGCCCGCAATAAAAGTTTCACAATGATGTCCAAGAGCGAGAAGAAGCCACACGCTCGCTTCTGTCACAAAGGCGTCTCATGCAGCACCGATCACGAACGCATGCCCGCAATAAAAGTTTCTCTCATAATGACGTCCAAGAGCGAGAAGAAACCACGCGCTCGCTTCTTTCACAAAGGCGTCTCATGCAGCACCGATCACGAACGTATGCCCGCAATAAAAGTTTCACAATGATGTCCAAGAGCGAGAAGAAGCCACACGCTCGCTTCTGTCACAAAGGCGTCTCATGCAGCACCGATCACGAACGTATGCCCGCAATAAAAGTTTCTCTCATAATGACGTCCAAGAGCGAGAAGAAACCACGCGCTCGCTTCTTTCACAAAGGCGTCTCATGCAGCACCGATCACGAACGTATGCCCACAATAAAAGTTTCACAATGATGTCCAAGAGCGAGAAGAAGCCACACGCTCGCTTCTGTCACAAAGGCGTCTCATGCAGCACCGATCACGAACGTATGCCCGCAATAAAAGTTTCACAATGATGTCCAAGAGCGAGAAGAAGCCACACGCTCGCTTCTGTCACAAAGGCGTCTCATGCAGCACCGATCACGAACGCATGCCCGCAATAAAAGTTTCTCTCACAATGATGTCCAAGAGCGAGAAGAAGCCACACGCTCGCTTCTGTAACAACGGCGTGTCATGCAACACCAATCACGAACGTATGCCCGCAATAAAAGTTTCTCTCATAATGACGTCCAAGAGCGAGAAGAAACCACGCGCTCGCTTCTTTCACAAAGGCGTCTCATGCAGCACCGATCACGAACGTATGCCCACAATAAAAGTTTCACAATGATGTCCAAGAGCGAGAAGAAGCCACACGCTCGCTTCTGTCACAAAGGCGTCTCATGCAGCACCGATCACGAACGTATGCCCGCAATAAAAGTTTCACAATGATGTCCAAGAGCGAGAAGAAGCCACACGCTCGCTTCTGTCACAAAGGCGTCTCATGCAGCACCGATCACGAACGTATGCCCGCAATAAAAGTTCCACAATGATGTCCAAGAGCGAGAAGAAGCCACACGCTCGCTTCTGTCACAAAGGCGTCTCATGCAGCACCGATCACGAACGCATGCCCGCAATAAAAGTTTCTCTCATAATGACGTCCAAGAGCGAGAAGAAACCACGCGCTCGCTTCTTTCACAAAGGCGTCTCATGCAGCACCGATCACGAACGTATGCCCGCAATAAAAGTTTCACAATGATGTCCAAGAGCGAGAAGAAGCCACACGCTCGCTTCTGTCACAAAGGCGTCTCATGCAGCACCGATCACGAACGTATGCCCGCAATAAAAGTTTCACAATGATGTCCAAGAGCGAGAAGAAGCCACACGCTCGCTTCTGTCACAAAGGCGTCTCATGCAGCACCGATCACGAACGCATGCCCGCAATAAAAGTTTCTCTCACAATGATGTCCAAGAGCGAGAAGAAGCCACACGCTCGCTTCTGTAACAACGGCGTGTCATGCAGCACCGATCACGAACGTATGCCCGCAATAAAAGTTTCTCTCATAATGACGTCCAAGAGCGAGAAGAAACCACGCGCTCGCTTCTGTCACAAAGGCGTCTCATGCAGCACCGATCACGAACGCATGCCCGCAATAAAAGTTTCTCTCACAATGATGTCCAAGAGCGAGAAGAAGCCACACGCTCGCTTCTGTAACAACGGCGTGTCATGCAGCACCGATCACGAACGTATGCCCGCAATAAAAGTTTCTCTCATAATGATGTCCAAGAGCGAGAAGAAGCCACACGCTCGCTTCTGTAACAACGGCGTGTCATGCAACACCGATCACGAACGTATGCCCGCAATAAAAGTTTCTCTCATAATGACGTCCAAGAGCGAGAAGAATCCACGCGCTCGCTTCTGTCACAAAGGCGTGTCATGCAGCACCGATCACGAACGTATGCCCACAATAAAAGTTTCTCTCACAACGATGTCCAAAAGCGAGAAGAAGCTACGCGCTCGCTTCTGTCACAACGGCGTCTCATGCAGCACCGATCACGAACGTATGCCCGCAATAAAAGTTTCTCTCACAACGATGTCCAAGAGCGAGAAGCCACGCGATCGCTTCTATCACAACGCCGTGTCATGCAGCACCGATCACGAACGTATACCCGCAATAAAAGTTTCTCTCCCAACGATGTCCAAGAGCGAGAAGAATCCACGCGCTCGCTTCTGTCACAACGGCGTGTCATGCAGCACCAATCACGAACGTATGCCCGCAATAAAAGTTTCTCTCACAATGACGTCCAAGAGCGAGAAGAAACCACGCGCTCGCTTCTGTCACAAAGGCGTCTCATGCAGCACCGATCACGAACGTATGCCCGCAATAAAAGTTTCTCTCACAACGATGTCCAAGAGCGAGAAGAATCCACGCGCTCGCTTCTGTCACAAAGGCGTGTCATGCAGCACCGATCACGAACGTATGCCCGCAATAAAAGTTTCTCTCACAATGACGTCCAAGAGCGAGAAGAAACCACGCGCTCGCTTCTGTCACAAAGGCGTCTCATGCAGCACCGATCACGAACGTATGCCCGCAATAAAAGTTTCTCTCCCAACGATGTCCAAGAGCGAGAAGAATCCACGCGCTCGCTTCTGTCACAACGGCGTGTCATGCAGCACCAATCACGAACGTATGCCCGCAATAAAAGTTTCTCTCACAATGACGTCCAAGAGCGAGAAGAAACCACGCGCTCGCTTCTGTCACAAAGGCGTCTCATGCAGCACCGATCACGAACGTATGCCCGCAATAAAAGTTTCTCTCACAACGATGTCCAAGAGCGAGAAGAATCCACGCGCTCGCTTCTGTCACAAAGGCGTGTCATGCAGCACCGATCACGAACGTATGCCCGCAATAAAAGTTTCTCTCACAATGACGTCCAAGAGCGAGAAGAATCCACGCGCTCGCTTCTGTCACAACGGCGTGTCATGCAGCACCAATCACGAACGTATGCCCGCAATAAAAGTTTCTCTCACAACGATGTCCAAGAGCGAGAAGCCACGCGATCGCTTCTATCACAACGGCGTGTCATGCAGCACCAATCACGAACGTATCCCCGCAATAAACGTTTCTCTCACAACGATGTCTAAGAGCGAGAAGAATCCACGCGCTCGCTTCTGTCACAAAGGCGTGTCATGCATCACCGATCCCGAATGTGTGCCCACAATAAAAGTTTCTCTCACAACGATGTCCAAGAGCGAGAAGAATCCACGCGCTCGCTTCTGTCACAAAGGCGTGTCATGCAGCACCGATCACGAACGTATGCCCGCAATAAAAGTTTCTCTCACAATGACGTCCAAGAGCGAGAAGAATTCACGCGCTCGCTTCTGTCACAACGGCCTGTCATGCAGCACCGATCACGAACGTATCCCCGCTATAAAACTTTATCTCACAATGACGTCCAAGAGCGAGAAGAATCCACGCGCTCGCTTCTGTAACAACGGCGTGTCATGCAGCACCAGTCACGAACGTATGCCCGCAATAAAAGTTTCTCTCACAACGATGTCCAAGAGCGAGAAGAATCCACGCGCTCGCTTCTGTCACAAAGGCGTGTCATGCCGCACCGATCACGAACGTATGCCCGCAATAAAAGTTTCTCTCACAATGATGTCCAAGAGCGAGAAGAATCTACGCTCTCGCTTCTGTCACAACGGCCTGTCATGCAGCACCGATCACGAACGTATCCCCGCTATAAAACTTTATCTCACAACGATGTCCAAGAGCGAGAAGAATCCACGCGCTCGCTTCTGTAACAACGGCGTGTCATGCAACACCGATCACGAACGTATGCCCGCAATAAAAGTTTCTCTCATAATGACGTCCAAGAGCGAGAAGAAACCACGCGCTCGCTTCTGTCACAAAGGCGTCTCATGCAGCACCGATCACGAACGCATGCCCGCAATAAAAGTTTCTCTCACAATGATGTCCAAGAGCGAGAAGAATCCACGCGCTCGCTTCTGTCACAAAGGCGTCTCATGCAGCACCGATCACGAACGCATGCCCGCAATAAAAGTTTCTCTCACAATGATGTCCAAGAGCGAGAAGAAGCCACACGCTCGCTTCTGTAACAACGGCGTGTCATGCAGCACCGATCACGAACGTATGCCCGCAATAAAAGTTTCTCTCATAATGATGTCCAAGAGCGAGAAGAAGCCACACGCTCGCTTCTGTCACAAAGGCGTCTCATGCAGCACCGATCACGAACGCATGCCCGCAATAAAAGTTTCTCTCACAATGATGTCCAAGAGCGAGAAGAATCCACGCGCTCGCTTCTGTCACAAAGGCGTCTCATGCAGCACCGATCACGAACGCATGCCCGCAATAAAAGTTTCTCTCACAATGATGTCCAAGAGCGAGAAGAATCCACGCGCTCGCTTCTGTCACAAAGGCGTCTCATGCAGCACCGATCACGAACGTATGCCCGCAATAAAAGTTTCTCTCATAATGACGTCCAAGAGCGAGAAGAAACCACGCGCTCGCTTCTGTCACAAAGGCGTCTCATGCAGCACCGATCACGAACGCATGCCCGCAATAAAAGTTTCTCTCACAATGATGTCCAAGAGCGAGAAGAATCCACGCGCTCGCTTCTGTCACAAAGGCGTCTCATGCAGCACCGATCACGAACGCATGCCCGCAATAAAAGTTTCTCTCACAATGATGTCCAAGAGCGAGAAGAAGCCACACGCTCGCTTCTGTAACAACGGCGTGTCATGCAGCACCGATCACGAACGTATGCCCGCAATAAAAGTTTCTCTCACAACGATGTCCAAAAGCGAGAAGAAGCCACGCGCTCGCTTCTGTCACAACGGCGTCTCATGCAGCACCGATCACGAACGTATGCCCGCAATAAAAGTTTCTCTCACAACGCTGTCCAAGAGCGAGAAGCCACGCGATCGCTTCTATCACAACGCCGTGTCATGCAGCACCGATCACGAACGTATACCCGCAATAAAAGTTTCTCTCCCAACGATGTCCAAGAGCGAGAAGAATCCACGCGCTCGCTTCTGTCACAACGGCGTGTCATGCAGCACCAATCACGAACGTATGCCCGCAATAAAAGTTTCTCTCACAACGATGTCCAAAAGCGAGAAGAAGCCACGCGCTCGCTTCTGTCACAACGGCGTGTCATGCAACACCGATCACGAACGTATGCCCGCAATAAAAGTTTCTCTCACAACGATGTCCAAAAGCGAGAAGAAGCCACGCGCTCGCTTCTGTCACAACGGCGTCTCATGCAGCACCGATCACGAACGTATGCCCGCAATAAAAGTTTCTCTCACAACGCTGTCCAAGAGCGAGAAGCCACGCGATCGCTTCTATCACAACGCCGTGTCATGCAGCACCGATCACGAACGTATACCCGCAATAAAAGTTTCTCTCCCAACGATGTCCAAGAGCGAGAAGAATCCACGCGCTCGCTTCTGTCACAACGGCGTGTCATGCAGCACCAATCACGAACGTATGCCCGCAATAAAAGTTTCTCTCACAATGACGTCCAAGAGCGAGAAGAAACCACGCGCTCGCTTCTGTCACAAAGGCGTCTCATGCAGCACCGATCACGAACGTATGCCCGCAATAAAAGTTTCTCTCACAACGATGTCCAAGAGCGAGAAGAATCCACGCGCTCGCTTCTGTCACAAAGGCGTGTCATGCAGCACCGATCACGAACGTATGCCCGCAATAAAATTTTCTCTCACAATGACGTCCAAGAGCGAGAAGAAACCACGCGCTCGCTTCTGTCACAAAGGCGTCTCATGCAGCACCGATCACGAACGTATGCCCGCAATAAAAGTTTCTCTCCCAACGATGTCCAAGAGCGAGAAGAATCCACGCGCTCGCTTCTGTCACAACGGCGTGTCATGCAGCACCAATCACGAACGTATGCCCGCAATAAAAGTTTCTCTCACAATGACGTCCAAGAGCGAGAAGAAACCACGCGCTCGCTTCTGTCACAAAGGCGTCTCATGCAGCACCGATCACGAACGTATGCCCGCAATAAAAGTTTCTCTCACAACGATGTCCAAGAGCGAGAAGAATCCACGCGCTCGCTTCTGTCACAAAGGCGTGTCAGCAGCACCGATCACGAACGTATGCCCGCAATAAAAGTTTCTCTCAGAATGACGTCCAAGAGCGAGAAGAATCCACGCGCTCGCTTCTGTCACAACGGCGTGTCATGCAGCACCAATCACGAACGTATGCCCGCAATAAAAGTTTCTCTCACAACGATGTCCAAGAGCGAGAAGCCACGCGATCGCTTCTATCACAACGGCGTGTCATGCAGCACCAATCACGAACGTATCCCCGCAATAAACGTTTCTCTCACAACGATGTCTAAGAGCGAGAAGAATCCACGCGCTCGCTTCTGTCACAAAGGCGTGTCATGCATCACCGATCCCGAATGTGTGCCCACAATAAAAGTTTCTCTCACAACGATGTCCAAGAGCGAGAAGAATCCACGCGCTCGCTTCTGTCACAAAGGCGTGTCATGCAGCACCGATCACGAACGTATGCCCGCAATAAAAGTTTCTCTCACAATGACGTCCAAGAGCGAGAAGAAACCACGCGCTCGCTTCTGTCACAACGCTGTGTCATGCAGCACCGATCACGAACGTATACCCACAATAAAAGTTTCTCTCCCAACGATGTCCAAGAGCTAGAAGAACCCACGCGGTCGCTTCTTTCACAAAGGCGTGTCATGCCGCACCGATCACGAACGTATGCCCGCAATAAAAGTTTCTCTCACAATGACGTCCAAGAGCGAGAAGAATTCACGCGCTCGCTTCTGTCACAACGGCGTGTCATGCAGCACCAGTCACGAACGTATGCCCGCAATAAAAGTTTCTCTCACAACGATGTCCAAGAGCGAGAAGAATCCACGCGCTCGCTTCTGTCACAAAGGCGTGTCATGCATCACCGATCCCGAATGTGTGCCCACAATAAAAGTTTCTCTCACAACGATGTCCAAGAGCGAGAAGAATCCACGCGCTCGCTTCTGTCACAAAGGCGTGTCATGCAGCACCGATCACGAACGTATGCCCGCAATAAAAGTTTCTCTCACAATGACGTCCAAGAGCGAGAAGAAACCACGCGCTCGCTTCTGTCACAACGCTGTGTCATGCAGCACCGATCACGAACGTATACCCACAATAAAAGTTTCTCTCCCAACGATGTCCAAGAGCTAGAAGAACCCACGCGGTCGCTTCTTTCACAAAGGCGTGTCATGCCGCACCGATCACGAACGTATGCCCGCAATAAAAGTTTCTCTCACAATGACGTCCAAGAGCGAGAAGAATTCACGCGCTCGCTTCTGTCACAACGGCGTGTCATGCAGCACCAGTCACGAACGTATGCCCGCAATAAAAGTTTCTCTCACAACGATGTCCAAGAGCGAGAAGAATCCACGCGCTCGCTTCTGTCACAAAGGCGTGTCATGCCGCACCGATCACGAACGTATGCCCGCAATAAAAGTTTCTCTCACAATGATGTCCAAGAGCGAGAAGAAGCCACACGCTCGCTTCTGTCACAAAGGCGTCTCATGCAGCACCGATCACGAACGCATGCCCGCAATAAAAGTTTCTCTCATAATGACGTCCAAGAGCGAGAAGAAACCACGCGCTCGCTTCTGTCACAAAGGCGTCTCATGCAGCACCGATCACGAACGCATGCCCGCAATAAAAGTTTCTCTCACAATGATGTCCAAGAGCGAGAAGAAGCCACGCGCTCGCTTCTGTCACAAAGGCGTCTCATGCCGCACCGATCACGAACGTATGCCCGCAATAAAAGTTTCTCTCCCAACGATGTCCAAGAGCGAGAAGAATCTACGCTCTCGCTTCTGTCACAACGGCCTGTCATGCAGCACCGATCACGAACGTATCCCCGCTATAAAACTTTATCTCACAACGATGTCCAAGAGCGAGAAGAATCCACGCGCTCGCTTCTGTAACAACGGCGTGTCATGCAACACCGATCACGAACGTATGCCCGCAATAAAAGTTTCTCTCATAATGACGTCCAAGAGCGAGAAGAAACCACGCGCTCGCTTCTGTCACAAAGGCGTCTCATGCAGCACCGATCACGAACGCATGCCCGCAATAAAAGTTTCTCTCACAATGATGTCCAAGAGCGAGAAGAATCCACGCGCTCGCTTCTGTCACAAAGGCGTCTCATGCCGCACCGATCACGAACGTATGCCCGCAATAAAAGTTTCTCTCATAATGACGTCCAAGAGCGAGAAGAAACCACGCGCTCGCTTCTGTCACAAAGGCGTCTCATGCAGCACCGATCACGAACGCATGCCCGCAATAAAAGTTTCTCTCACAATGATGTCCAAGAGCGAGAAGAAGCCACACGCTCGCTTCTGTAACAACGGCGTGTCATGCAGCACCGATCACGAACGTATGCCCGCAATAAAAGTTTCTCTCATAATGATGTCCAAGAGCGAGAAGAAGCCACACGCTCGCTTCTGTAACAACGGCGTGTCATGCAACACCGATCACGAACGTATGCCCGCAATAAAAGTTTCTCTCATAATGACGTCCAAGAGCGAGAAGAATCCACGCGCTCGCTTCTGTCACAAAGGCGTGTCATGCAGCACCGATCACGAACGTATGCCCGCAATAAAAGTTTCTCTCATAATGACGTCCAAGAGCGAGAAGAAACCACGCGCTCGCTTCTGTCACAAAGGCGTCTCATGCAGCACCGATCACGAACGCATGCCCGCAATAAAAGTTTCTCTCACAATGATGTCCAAGAGCGAGAAGAAGCCACACGCTCGCTTCTGTAACAACGGCGTGTCATGCAGCACCGATCACGAACGTATGCCCGCAATAAAAGTTTCTCTCATAATGATGTCCAAGAGCGAGAAGAAGCCACACGCTCGCTTCTGTAACAACGGCGTGTCATGCAACACCGATCACGAACGTATGCCCGCAATAAAAGTTTCTCTCATAATGACGTCCAAGAGCGAGAAGAATCCACGCGCTCGCTTCTGTCACAAAGGCGTGTCATGCAGCACCGATCACGAACGTATGCCCGCAATAAAAGTTTCTCTCATAATGACGTCCAAGAGCGAAAAGAAACCACGCGCTCGCTTCTGTCACAAAGGCGTGTCATGCAGCACCGATCACGAACGCATGCCCGCAATAAAAGTTTCTCTCACAATGATGTCCAAGAGCGAGAAGAAGCCACACGCTCGCTTCTGTAACAACGGCGTGTCATGCAGCACCGATCACGAACGTATGCCCGCAATAAAAGTTTCTCTCATAATGATGTCCAAGAGCGAGAAGAAGCCACACGCTCGCTTCTGTAACAACGGCGTGTCATGCAACACCGATCACGAACGCATGCCCGCAATAAAAGTTTCTCTCATAATGATGTCCAAGAGCGAGAAGAAGCCACACGCTCGCTTCTGTAACAACGGCGTGTCATGCAACACCGATCACGAACGCATGCCCGCAATAAAAGTTTCTCTCACAACGATGTCCAAGAGCGAGAAGAATCCACGCGCTCGCTTCTGTCACAAAGGCGAGTCATGCCGCACCGATCACGAACGTATGCCCGCAATAAAAGTTTCTCTCATAATGACGTCCAAGAGCGAAAAGAAACCACGCGCTCGCTTCTGTCACAAAGGCGTCTAATGCAGCACCGATCACGAACGCATGCCCGCAATAAAAGTTTCTCTCACAATGATGTCCAAGAGCGAGAAGAAGCCACACGCTCGCTTCTGTAACAACGGCGTGTCATGCAGCACCGATCACGAACGTATGCCCGCAATAAAAGTTTCTCTCATAATGATGTCCAAGAGCGAGAAGAAGCCACACGCTCGCTTCTGTAACAACGGCGTGTCATGCAACACCGATCACGAACGCATGCCCGCAATAAAAGATTCTCTCACAACGATGTCCAAGAGCGAGAAGAATCCACGCGCTCGCTTCTGTCACAAAGGCGTGTCATGCCGCACCGATCACGAACGTATGCCCGCAATAAAAGTTTCTCTCATAATGACGTCCAAGAGCGAGAAGAAGCCACACGCTCGCTTCTGTAACAACGGCGTGTCATGCAGCACCGATCACGAACGTATGCCCGCAATAAAAGTTTCTCTCATAATGATGTCCAAGAGCGAGAAGAAGCCACACGCTCGCTTCTGTAACAACGGCGTGTCATGCAACACCGATCACGAACGTATGCCCGCAGTAAAATTTTCTCTCATAATGACGTCCAAGAGCGAGAAGAATCCACGCGCTCGCTTCTGTCACAAAGGCGTGTCATGCAGCACCGATCACGAACGTATGCCCGCAATAAAAGTTTCTCTCATAATGACGTCCAAGAGCGAAAAGAAACCACGCGCTCGCTTCTGTCACAAAGGCGTCTCATGCAGCACCGATCACGAACGTATGCCCGGAATAAAAGTTTCTCTCATAATGACGTCCAAGAGCGAGAAGAAACCACGCGCTCGCTTCTGTAACAAAGGCGTCTCATGCAGCGCCGATCACGAACGTATGCCCGGAATAAAAGTTTCTCTCATAATGACGTCCAAGAGCGAAAAGAAACCACGCGCTCGCTTCTGTCCCAAAGGCGTCTCATGCAGCACCGATCACGAACGTATGCCCGGAATAAAAGTTTCTCTCATAATGACGTCCAAGAGCGAGAAGAAACCACGCGCTCGCTTCTGTCACAAAGGCGTCTCATGCAGCACCGATCACGAACGTATGCCCGGAATAAAAGTTTCTCTCATAATGACGTCCAAGAGCGAAAAGAAACCACGCGCTCGCTTCTGTCACAAAGGCGTCTCATGCAGCGCCGATCACGAACGTATGCCCGCAATAAAACTTTCTCTCATAATGACGTCCAAGAGCGAGAAGAAACCACGCGCTCGCTTCTGTCACAAAGGCGTCTCATGCAGCACCGATCACGAACGTATGCCCGCAATAAAAGTTTCTCTCATAATGACGTCCAAGAGCGAGAAGAAACCACGCGCTCGCTTCTGTCACAAAGGCGTCTCATGCAGCACCGATCACGAACGTATGCCCGCAATAAAAGTTTCTCTCATAATGACGTCCAAGAGCGAGAAGAAGCCACACGCTCGCTTCTGTAACAACGGCGTGTCATGCAGCACCGATCACGAACGTATGCCCGCAATAAAAGTTTCTCTCATAATGACGTCCAAGAGCGAGAAGAAACCACGCGCTCGCTTCTGTCACAAAGGCGTCTCATGCAGCACCGATCACGAACGCATGCCCGCAATAAAAGTTTCTCTCACAATGATGTCCAAGAGCGAGAAGAAGCCACACGCTCGCTTCTGTAACAACGGCGTGTCATGCAGCACCGATCACGAACGCATGCCCGCAATAAAAGTTTCTCTCATAATGACGTCCAAGAGCGAGAAGAAGCCACACGCTCGCTTCTGTAACAACGGCGTGTCATGCAGCACCGATCACGAACGTATGCCCGCAATAAAAGTTTCTCTCATAATGACGTCCAAGAGCGAGAAGAAACCACGCGCTCGCTTCTGTCACAAAGGCGTCTCATGCAGCACCGATCACGAACGTATGCCCGCAATAAAAGTTTCTCTCACAATGATGTCCAAGAGCGAGAAGAAGCCACACGCTCGCTTCTGTAACAACGGCGTGTCATGCAGCACCGATCACGAACGTATGCCCGCAATAAAAGTTTCTCTCATAATGACGTCCAAGAGCGAGAAGAAGCCACACGCTCGCTTCTGTAACAACGGCGTGTCATGCAGCACCGATCACGAACGTATGCCCGCAATAAAAGTTTCTCTCATAATGACGTCCAAGAGCGAGAAGAAACCACGCGCTCGCTTCTGTCACAAAGGCGTCTCATGCAGCACCGATCACGAACGTATGCCCGCAATAAAAGTTTCTCTCATAATGACGTCCAAGAGCGAGAAGAAGCCACACGCTCGCTTCTGTAACAACGGCGTGTCATGCAGCACCGATCACGAACGTATGCCCGCAATAAAAGTTTCTCTCATAATGACGTCCAAGAGCGAGAAGAAACCACGCGCTCGCTTCTGTCACAAAGGCGTCTCATGCAGCACCGATCACGAACGTATGCCCGCAATAAAAGTTTCTCTCACAATGATGTCCAAGAGCGAGAAGAAGCCACACGCTCGCTTCTGTAACAACGGCGTGTCATGCAGCACCGATCACGAACGCATGCCCGCAATAAAAGTTTCTCTCATAATGATGTCCAAGAGCGAGAAGAAGCCACACGCTCGCTTCTGTAACAACGGCGTGTCATGCAACACCGATCACGAACGTATGCCCGCAATAAAAGTTTCTCTCATAATGACGTCCAAGAGCGAGAAGAAACCACGCGCTCGCTTCTGTCACAAAGGCGTCTCATGCAGCACCGATCACGAACGTATGCCCGCAATAAAAGTTTCTCTCATAATGACGTCCAAGAGCGAGAAGAAACCACGCGCTCGCTTCTTTCACAAAGGCGTCTCATGCAGCACCGATCACGAACGTATGCCCGCAATAAAAGTTTCACAATGATGTCCAAGAGCGAGAAGAAGCCACACGCTCGCTTCTGTCACAAAGGCGTCTCATGCAGCACCGATCACGAACGCATGCCCGCAATAAAAGTTTCTCTCACAATGATGTCCAAGAGCGAGAAGAAGCCACACGCTCGCTTCTGTAACAACGGCGTCTCATGCAGCACCGATCACGAACGTATGCCCGCAATAAAAGTTTCTCTCACAATGATGTCCAAGAGCGAGAAGAAGCCACACGCTCGCTTCTGTAACAACGGCGTGTCATGCAGCACCGATCACGAACGTATGCCCGCAATAAAAGTTTCTCTCACAACGATGTCCAAGAGCGAGAAGAATCCACGCGCTCGCTTCTGTCACAAAGGCGTGTCATGCAGCACCGATCACGAACGTATGCCCGCAATAAAAGTTTCTCTCACAATGACGTCCAAGAGCGAGAAGAAACCACGCGCTCGCTTCTGTCACAAAGGCGTCTCATGCAGCACCGATCATGAACGTATGCCCGCAATAAAAGTTTCTCTCCCAACGATGTCCAAGAGCGAGAAGAATCCACGCGCTCGCTTCTGTCACAACGGCGTGTCATGCAGCACCAATCACGAACGTATGCCCGCAATAAAAGTTTCTCTCACAATGACGTCCAAGAGCGAGAAGAAACCACGCGCTCGCTTCTGTCACAAAGGCGTCTCATGCAGCACCGATCACGAACGTATGCCCGCAATAAAAGTTTCTCTCACAACGATGTCCAAGAGCGAGAAGAATCCACGCGCTCGCTTCTGTCACAAAGGCGTGTCATGCAGCACCGATCACGAACGTATGCCCGCAATAAAAGTTTCTCTCACAATGACGTCCAAGAGCGAGAAGAATCCACGCGCTCGCTTCTGTCACAACGGCGTGTCATGCAGCACCAATCACGAACGTATGCCCGCAATAAAAGTTTCTCTCACAACGATGTCCAAGAGCGAGAAGCCACGCGATCGCTTCTATCACAACGGCGTGTCATGCAGCACCAATCACGAACGTATCCCCGCAATAAACGTTTCTCTCACAACGATGTCTAAGAGCGAGAAGAATCCACGCGCTCGCTTCTGTCACAAAGGCGTGTCATGCATCACCGATCCCGAATGTGTGCCCACAATAAAAGTTTCTCTCACAACGATGTCCAAGAGCGAGAAGAATCCACGCGCTCGCTTCTGTCACAAAGGCGTGTCATGCAGCACCGATCACGAACGTATGCCCGCAATAAAAGTTTCTCTCATAATGACGTCCAAGAGCGAAAAGAAACCACGCGCTCGCTTCTGTCACAAAGGCGTGTCATGCAGCACCGATCACGAACGCATGCCCGCAATAAAAGTTTCTCTCACAATGATGTCCAAGAGCGAGAAGAAGCCACACGCTCGCTTCTGTAACAACGGCGTGTCATGCAGCACCGATCACGAACGTATGCCCGCAATAAAAGTTTCTCTCATAATGATGTCCAAGAGCGAGAAGAAGCCACACGCTCGCTTCTGTAACAACGGCGTGTCATGCAACACCGATCACGAACGCATGCCCGCAATAAAAGTTTCTCTCATAATGATGTCCAAGAGCGAGAAGAAGCCACACGCTCGCTTCTGTAACAACGGCGTGTCATGCAACACCGATCACGAACGCATGCCCGCAATAAAAGTTTCTCTCACAACGATGTCCAAGAGCGAGAAGAATCCACGCGCTCGCTTCTGTCACAAAGGCGTGTCATGCCGCACCGATCACGAACGTATGCCCGCAATAAAAGTTTCTCTCATAATGACGTCCAAGAGCGAAAAGAAACCACGCGCTCGCTTCTGTCACAAAGGCGTCTCATGCAGCACCGATCACGAACGCATGCCCGCAATAAAAGTTTCTCTCACAATGATGTCCAAGAGCGAGAAGAAGCCACACGCTCGCTTCTGTAACAACGGCGTGTCATGCAGCACCGATCACGAACGTATGCCCGCAATAAAAGTTTCTCTCATAATGATGTCCAAGAGCGAGAAGAAGCCACACGCTCGCTTCTGTAACAACGGCGTGTCAAGCAACACCGATCACGAACGCATGCCCGCAATAAAAGTTTCTCTCACAACGATGTCCAAGAGCGAGAAGAATCCACGCGCTCGCTTCTGTCACAAAGGCGTGTCATGCCGCACCGATCACGAACGTATGCCCGCAATAAAAGTTTCTCTCATAATGACGTCCAAGAGCGAGAAGAAACCACGCGCTCGCTTCTGTCACAAAGGCGTCTCATGCAGCACCGATCACGAACGCATGCCCGCAATAAAAGTTTCTCTCACAATGATGTCCAAGAGCGAGAAGAAGCCACACGCTCGCTTCTGTAACAACGGCGTGTCATGCAGCACCGATCACGAACGTATGCCCGCAATAAAAGTTTCTCTCATAATGATGTCCAAGAGCGAGAAGAAGCCACACGCTCGCTTCTGTAACAACGGCGTGTCATGCAACACCGATCACGAACGTATGCCCGCAGTAAAAGTTTCTCTCATAATGACGTCCAAGAGCGAGAAGAATCCACGCGCTCGCTTCTGTCACAAAGGCGTGTCATGCAGCACCGATCACGAACGTATGCCCGCAATAAAAGTTTCTCTCATAATGACGTCCAAGAGCGAAAAGAAACCACGCGCTCGCTTCTGTCACAAAGGCGTCTCATGCAGCACCGATCACGAACGTATGCCCGGAATAAAAGTTTCTCTCATAATGACGTCCAAGAGCGAGAAGAAACCACGCGCTCGCTTCTGTAACAAAGGCGTCTCATGCAGCGCCGATCACGAACGTATGCCCGGAATAAAAGTTTCTCTCATAATGACGTCCAAGAGCGAAAAGAAACCACGCGCTCGCTTCTGTCACAAAGGCGTCTCATGCAGCAACGATCACGAACGTATGCCCGGAATAAAAGTTTCTCTCATAATGACGTCCAAGAGCGAGAAGAAACCACGCGCTCGCTTCTGTCACAAAGGCGTCTCATGCAGCACCGATCACGAACGTATGCCCGGAATAAAAGTTTCTCTCATAATGACGTCCAAGAGCGAAAAGAAACCACGCGCTCGCTTCTTTCACAAAGGCGTCTCATGCAGCGCCGATCACGAACGTATGCCCGCAATAAAACTTTCTCTCATAATGACGTCCAAGAGCGAGAAGAAACCACGCGCTCGCTTCTGTCACAAAGGCGTCTCATGCAGCACCGATCACGAACGTATGCCCGCAATAAAAGTTTCTCTCATAATGACGTCCAAGAGCGAGAAGAAACCACGCGCTCGCTTCTGTCACAAAGGCGTCTCATGCAGCACCGATCACGAACGTATGCCCGCAATAAAAGTTTCTCTCATAATGACGTCCAAGAGCGAGAAGAAGCCACACGCTCGCTTCTGTAACAACGGCGTGTCATGCAGCACCGATCACGAACGTATGCCCGCAATAAAAGTTTCTCTCATAATGACGTCCAAGAGCGAGAAGAAACCACGCGCTCGCTTCTGTCACAAAGGCGTCTCATGCAGCACCGATCACGAACGCATGCCCGCAATAAAAGTTTCTCTCACAATGATGTCCAAGAGCGAGAAGAAGCCACACGCTCGCTTCTGTAACAACGGCGTGTCATGCAGCACCGATCACGAACGCATGCCCGCAATAAAAGTTTCTCTCATAATGATGTCCAAGAGCGAGAAGAAGCCACACGCTCGCTTCTGTAACAACGGCGTGTCATGCAACACCGATCACGAACGTATGCCCGCAATAAAAGTTTCTCTCATAATGACGTCCAAGAGCGAGAAGAAACCACGCGCTCGCTTCTGTCACAAAGGCGTCTCATGCAGCACCGATCACGAACGTATGCCCGCAATAAAAGTTTCTCTCATAATGACGTCCAAGAGCGAGAAGAAACCACGCGCTCGCTTCTTTCACAAAGGCGTCTCATGCAGCACCAATCACGAACGTATGCCCGCAATAAAAGTTTCTCTCATAATGATGTCCAAGAGCGAGAAGAAGCCACACGCTCGCTTCTGTCACAAAGGCGTCTCATGCAGCACCGATCACGAACGTATGCCCGCAATAAAACTTTCTCTCATAATGACGTCCAAGAGCGAGAAGAAACCACGCGCTCGCTTCTGTCACAAAGGCGTCTCATGCAGCACCGATCACGAACGTATGCCCGCAATAAAAGTTTCTCTCATAATGACGTCCAAGAGCGAGAAGAAACCACGCGCTCGCTTCTGTCACAAAGGCGTCTCATGCAGCACCGATCACGAACGTATGCCCGCAATAAAAGTTTCTCTCATAATGACGTCCAAGAGCGAGAAGAAGCCACACGCTCGCTTCTGTAACAACGGCGTGTCATGCAGCACCGATCACGAACGTATGCCCGCAATAAAAGTTTCTCTCATAATGACGTCCAAGAGCGAGAAGAAACCACGCGCTCGCTTCTGTCACAAAGGCGTCTCATGCAGCACCGATCACGAACGTATGCCCGCAATAAAAGTTTCTCTCACAATGATGTCCAAGAGCGAGAAGAAGCCACACGCTCGCTTCTGTCACAAAGGCGTCTCATGCAGCACCGATCACGAACGCATGCCCGCAATAAAAGTTTCTCTCACAATGATGTCCAAGAGCGAGAAGAAGCCACACGCTCGCTTCTGTAACAACGGCGTGTCATGCAGCACCGATCACGAACGTATGCCCGCAATAAAAGTTTCTCTCACAATGACGTCCAAGAGCGAGAAGAAACCACGCGCTCGCTTCTGTAACAACGGCGTGTCATGCAGCACCGATCACGAACGTATGCCCGCAATAAAAGTTTCTCTCACAACGATGTCCAAGAGCGAGAAGAATCCACGCGCTCGCTTCTGTCACAAAGGCGTGTCATGCAGCACCGATCACGAACGTATGCCCGCAATAAAAGTTTCTCTCACAATGACGTCCAAGAGCGAGAAGAAACCACGCGCTCGCTTCTGTCACAAAGGCGTCTCATGCAGCACCGATCACGAACGTATGCCCGCAATAAAAGTTTCTCTCCCAACGATGTCCAAGAGCGAGAAGAATCCACGCGCTCGCTTCTGTCACAACGGCGTGTCATGCAGCACCAATCACGAACGTATGCCCGCAATAAAAGTTTCTCTCACAATGACGTCCAAGAGCGAGAAGAAACCACGCGCTCGCTTCTGTCACAAAGGCGTCTCATGCAGCACCGATCACGAACGTATGCCCGCAATAAAAGTTTCTCTCACAACGATGTCCAAGAGCGAGAAGAATCCACGCGCTCGCTTCTGTCACAAAGGCGTGTCATGCAGCACCGATCACGAACGTATGCCCGCAATAAAAGTTTCTCTCACAATGACGTCCAAGAGCGAGAAGAATCCACGCGCTCGCTTCTGTCACAACGGCGTGTCATGCAGCACCAATCACGAACGTATGCCCGCAATAAAAGTTTCTCTCACAACGATGTCCAAGAGCGAGAAGCCACGCGATCGCTTCTATCACAACGGCGTGTCATGCAGCACCAATCACGAACGTATCCCCGCAATAAACGTTTCTCTCACAACGATGTCTAAGAGCGAGAAGAATCCACGCGCTCGCTTCTGTCACAAAGGCGTGTCATGCATCACCGATCCCGAATGTGTGCCCACAATAAAAGTTTCTCTCACAACGATGTCCAAGAGCGAGAAGAATCCACGCGCTCGCTTCTGTCACAAAGGCGTGTCATGCAGCACCGATCACGAACGTATGCCCGCAATAAAAGTTTCTCTCACAATGACGTCCAAGAGCGAGAAGAAACCACGCGCTCGCTTCTGTCACAACGCTGTGTCATGCAGCACCGATCACGAACGTATACCCACAATAAAAGTTTCTCTCCCAACGATGTCCAAGAGCTAGAAGAACCCACGCGGTCGCTTCTTTCACAAAGGCGTGTCATGCCGCACCGATCACGAACGTATGCCCGCAATAAAAGTTTCTCTCACAATGACGTCCAAGAGCGAGAAGAATCCACGCGCTCGCTTCTGTCCCAACGGCGTGTCATGCAGCACCGAGTCACGAACGTATGCCCGCAATAAAAGTTTCTCTCACAACGATGTCCAAGAGCGAGAAGAATCCACGCGCTCGCTTCTGTCACAAAGGCGTGTCATGCCGCACCGATCACGAACGTATGCCCGCAATAAAAGTTTCTCTCACAATGATGTCCAAGAGCGAGAAGAATCTACGCTCTCGCTTCTGTCACAACGGCCTGTCATGCAGCACCGATCACGAACGTATCCCCGCTATAAAACTTTATCTCACAACGATGTCCAAGAGCGAGAAGAATCCACGCGCTCGCTTCTGTAACAACGGCGTGTCATGCAACACCGATCACGAACGTATGCCCGCAATAAAAGTTTCTCTCATAATGACGTCCAAGAGCGAGAAGAAACCACGCGCTCGCTTCTGTCACAAAGGCGTCTCATGCAGCACCGATCACGAACGCATGCCCGCAATAAAAGTTTCTCTCACAATGATGTCCAAGAGCGAGAAGAAGCCACACGCTCGCTTCTGTAACAACGGCGTGTCATGCAACACCGATCACGAACGTATGCCCGCAATAAAAGTTTCTCTCATAATGACGTCCAAGAGCGAGAAGAATCCACGCGCTCGCTTCTGTCACAAAGGCGTGTCATGCAGCACCGATCACGAACGTATGCCCGCAATAAAAGTTTCTCTCATAATGACGTCCAAGAGCGAAAAGAAACCACGCGCTCGCTTCTGTCACAAAGGCGTCTCATGCAGCACCGATCACGAACGTATGCCCGCAATAAAAGTTTCTCTCATAATGACGTCCAAGAGCGAAAAGAAACCACGCGCTCGCTTCTGTCACAAAGGCGTCTCATGCAGCACCGATCACGAACGTATGCCCGCAATAAAAGTTTCTCTCATAATGACGTCCAAGAGCGAGAAGAAACCACGCGCTCGCTTCTGTCACAAAGGCGTCTCATGCAGCACCGATCACGAACGTATGCCCGCAATAAAAGTTTCTCTCATAATGACGTCCAAGAGCGAAAAGAAACCACGCGCTCGCTTCTGTCACAAAGGCGTCTCATGCAGCACCGATCACGAACGTATGCCCGGAATAAAAGCTTCTCTCATAATGACGTCCAAGAGCGAGAAGAAACCACGCGCTCGCTTCTGTCACAAAGGCGTCTCATGCAGCACCGATCACGAACGTATGCCCGCAATAAAAGTTTCTCTCATAATGACGTCCAAGAGCGAGAAGAAACCACGCGCTCGCTTCTGTCACAAAGGCGTCTCATGCAGCACCGATCACGAACGTATGCCCGCAATAAAAGTTTCTCCCATAATGACGTCCAAGAGCGAGAAGAAACCACGCGCTCGCTTCTGTCACAAAGGCGTCTCATGCAGCACCGATCACGAACGTATGCCCGCAATAAAAGTTTCTCTCATAATGACGTCCAAGAGCGAGAAGAAGCCACACGCTCGCTTCTGTAACAACGGCGTGTCATGCAGCACCGATCACGAACGTATGCCCGCAATAAAAGTTTCTCTCATAATGACGTCCAAGAGCGAGAAGAAACCACGCGCTCGCTTCTGTCACAAAGGCGTCTCATGCAGCACCGATCACGAACGCATGCCCGCAATAAAAGTTTCTCTCACAATGATGTCCAAGAGCGAGAAGAAGCCACACGCTCGCTTCTGTAACAACGGCGTGTCATGCAGCACCGATCACGAACGCATGCCCGCAATAAAAGTTTCTCTCATAATGATGTCCAAGAGCGAGAAGAAGCCACACGCTCGCTTCTGTAACAACGGCGTGTCATGCAACACCGATCACGAACGTATGCCCGCAATAAAAGTTTCTCTCATAATGACGTCCAAGAGCGAGAAGAAACCACGCGCTCGCTTCTGTCACAAAGGCGTCTCATGCAGCACCGATCACGAACGTATGCCCGCAATAAAAGTTTCTCTCATAATGACGTCCAAGAGCGAGAAGAAACCACGCGCTCGCTTCTTTCACAAAGGCGTCTCATGCAGCACCGATCACGAACGTATGCCCGCAATAAAAGTTTCACAATGATGTCCAAGAGCGAGAAGAAGCCACACGCTCGCTTCTGTCACAAAGGCGTCTCATGCAGCACCGATCACGAACGCATGCCCGCAATAAAAGTTTCTCTCACAATGATGTCCAAGAGCGAGAAGAAGCCACACGCTCGCTTCTGTAACAACGGCGTGTCATGCAGCACCGATCACGAACGCATGCCCGCAATAAAAGTTTCTCTCATAATGATGTCCAAGAGCGAGAAGAAGCCACACGCTCGCTTCTGTCACAAAGGCGTCTCATGCAGCACCGATCACGAACGTATGCCCGCAATAAAAGTTTCTCTCACAATGATGTCCAAGAGCGAGAAGAAGCCACACGCTCGCTTCTGTCACAAAGGCGTCTCATGCAGCACCGATCACGAACGTATGCCCGCAATAAAAGTTTCTCTCACAATGATGTCCAAGAGCGAGAAGAAGCCACACGCTCGCTTCTGTCACAAAGGCGTCTCATGCAGCACCGATCACGAACGCATGCCCGCAATAAAAGTTTCTCTCACAATGATGTCCAAGAGCGAGAAGAAGCCACACGCTCGCTTCTGTAACAACGGCGTGTCATGCAGCACCGATCACGAACGCATGCCCGCAATAAAAGTTTCTCTCACAATGATGTCCAAGAGCGAGAAGAAGCCACACGCTCGCTTCTGTCACAAAGGCGTGTCATGCTGCACCGATCACGAACGTATGCAAGCAATAAAAGTTTTTCTCACAATGATGTCCAAGAGCGAGAAGAAGCCACACGCTCGCTTCTGTAACAACGGCGTGTCATGCAGCACCGATCACGAACGCATGCCCGCAATAAAAGTTTCTCTCATAATGACGTCCAAGAGCGAGAAGAAACCACACGCTCGCTTCTGTCACAAAGGCGTCTCATGCAGCACCGATCACGAACGTATGCCCGCAATAAAAGTTTCTCTCACAATGATGTCCAAGAGCGAGAAGAAGCCACACGCTCGCTTCTGTCACAAAGGCGTCTCATGCAGCACCGATCACGAACGCATGCCCGCAATAAAAGTTTCTCTCACAATGATGTCCAAGAGCGAGAAGAAGCCACACGCTCGCTTCTGTAACAACGGCGTGTCATGCAGCACCGATCACGAACGCATGCCCGCAATAAAAGTTTCTCTCACAATGATGTCCAAGAGCGAGAAGAAGCCACACGCTCGCTTCTGTCACAAAGGCGTCTCATGCAGCACCGATCACGAACGCATGCCCGCAATAAAAGTTTCTCTCACAATGATGTCCAAGAGCGAGAAGAAGCCACACGCTCGCTTCTGTAACAACGGCGTGTCATGCAGCACCGATCACGAACGCATGCCCGCAATAAAAGTTTCTCTCACAATGATGTCCAAGAGCGAGAAGAAGCCACACGCTCGCTTCTGTCACAAAGGCGTGTCATGCTGCACCGATCACGAACGTATGCAAGCAATAAAAGTTTTTCTCACAATGATGTCCAAGAGCGAGAAGAAGCCACACGCTCGCTTCTGTAACAACGGCGTGTCATGCAGCACCGATCACGAACGCATGCCCGCAATAAAAGTTTCTCTCATAATGATGTCCAAGAGCGAGAAGAAGCCACACGCTCGCTTCTGTAACAACGGCGTGTCATGCAGCACCGATCACGAACGTATGCCCGCAATAAAAGTTTCTCTCATAATGACGTCCAAGAGCGAGAAGAATCCACGCGCTCGCTTCTGTCACAAAGGCGTGTCATGCAGCACCGATCACGAACGTATGCCCGCAATAAAAGTTTCTCTCATAATGACGTCCAAGAGCGAAAAGAAACCACGCGCTCGCTTCTGTCACAAAGGCGTCTCATGCAGCACCGATCACGAACGTATGCCCGCAATAAAAGTTTCTCTCATAATGACGTCCAAGAGCGAGAAGAAACCACGCGCTCGCTTCTGTCACAAAGGCGTCTCATGCAGCACCGATCACGAACGTATGCCCGCAATAAAAGTTTTTCTCACAACGATGTCCAAGAACGAGAAGAATCCACGCGCTCGCTTCTGTCACAAAGGCGTGTCATGCGGCACCGATCACGAACGTATGCCCGCAATAAAAGTTTCTCTCACAATGATGTCCAAGAGCGAGAAGAATCCACGCGCTCGCTTCTGTCACAAAGGCGTGTCATGCTGCACCGATCACGAACGTATGCCCGCAATAAAAGTTTCTCTCACAATGATGTCCAAGAGCGAGAAGAATCCACGCGCTCGCTTCTGTCACAAAGGCGTGTCATGCGGCACCGATCACGAAAGTATGCCCGCAATAAAAGTTTCTCTCACAATGATGTCCAAGAGCGAGAAGAATCCACGCGCTCGCTTCTGTCACAAAGGCGTGTCATGCTGCACCGATCACGAACGTATGCAAGCAATAAAAGTTTTTCTCACAACGATGTCCAAGAACGAGAAGAATCCACGCGCTCGCTTCTGTCACAAAGGCGTGTCATGCGGCACCGATCACGAAAGTATGCCCGCAATAAAAGTTTCTCTCACAATGATGTCCAAGAGCGAGAAGAATCCACGCGCTCGCTTCTGTCACAAAGGCGTGTCATGCGGCACCGATCACGAACGTATGCCCGCAATAAAAGTTTCTCTCACAATGATGTCCAAGAGCGAGAAGAGCCCACGCGCTCGCTTCTGTCACAACGGCGTGTCACGCAGCACCGATCACGGACGTATTCCCTCAATAAAAGCTTCTCTCACAACGACGTCCATTAGCGAGAAGAATCTACGTTCTCGCTTCTGTCACAACGGCCTGTCATGCAGCACCGATCACGAACGTATCCCCGCTATAAAACTTTATCTCGCAACGATGTCCAAGAGCGAGAAGAATCCACGCGCTCGCTTCTGTCACAAAGGCGTGTCATGCAGCACCGATCACGAACGTGTCCCGCAATAGAAGTTTCTCTCACAACGATGTCCAAGTGCGAGAAGAATCCACGCGCTCGCTTCTGTCACAAAGGCGTGTCATACAGCACCGATCACGAACGTATGCCCGCAATAAAAGTTTCTCTCACAATGATGTCCAAGAGCGAGAAGAATCCACGCGCTCGCTTCTGTCACAAAGGCGTGTCATACAGCACCGATCACGAACGTATGCCCGCAATAAAAGTTTCTCTCACAATGATGTCCAAGAGCGAGAAGAAGCCACACGCTCGCTTCTGTCACAAAGGCGTCTCATGCAGCACCGATCACGAACGCATGCCCGCAATAAAAGTTTCTCTCACAATGATGTCCAAGAGCGAGAAGAAGCCACACGCTCGCTTCTGTAACAACGGCGTGTCATGCAGCACCGATCACGAACGCATGCCCGCAATAAATGTTTCTCTCATAATGATGTCCAAGAGCGAGAAGAAGCCACACGCTCGCTTCTGTCACAAAGGCGTCTCATGCAGCACCGATCACGAACGCATGCCCGCAATAAAAGTTTCTCTCACAACGATGTCCAAGAGCGAGAAGTAGCCATGCGCTCGCTTCTGTCACAAAGGCGTGTCATGCAGCACCGATCACGAACGTATGCCCGCAATAAAAGTTTCTCTCACAATGATGTCCAAGAGCGAGAAGATTCCACGCGCTCGCTTCTGTCACAAAGGCGTGTCATACAGCACCGATCACGAACGTATGCCCGCAATAAAAGTTTCTCTCACAATGATGTCCAAGAGCGAGAAGAATCCACGCGCTCGCTTCTGTCACAAAGGCGTGTCATGCAGCACCGATCACGAACGTGTCCCGCAATAGAAGTTTCTCTCACAACGATGTCCAAGTGCGAGAAGAATCCACGCGCTCGCTTCTGTCACAAAGGCGTGTCATACAGCACCGATCACGAACGTATGCCCGCAATAAAAGTTTCTCTCACAATGATGTCCAAGAGCGAGAAGAATCCACGCGCTCGCTTCTGTCACAACGGCGTGTCACGCAGCACCGATCACGGACGTATTCCCTCAATAAAAGCTTCTCTCACAACGACGTCCATTAGCGAGAAGAATCTACGTTCTCGCTTCTGTCACAACGGCCTGTCATGCAGCACCGATCACGAACGTATCCCCGCTATAAAACTTTATCTCGCAACGATGTCCAAGAGCGAGAAGAATCCACGCGCTCGCTTCTGTCACAAAGGCGTGTCATACAGCACCGATCACGAACGTATGCCCGCAATAAAAGTTTCTCTCACAATGATGTCCAAGAGCGAGAAGAATCCACGCGCTCGCTTCTGTCACAAAGGCGTGTCATGCAGCACCGATCACGAACGTGTCCCGCAATAGAAGTTTCTCTCACAACGATGTCCAAGTGCGAGAAGAATCCACGCGCTCGCTTCTGTCACAAAGGCGTGTCATACAGCACCGATCACGAACGTATGCCCGCAATAAAAGTTTCTCTCACAATGATGTCCAAGAGCGAGAAGAATCCACGCGCTCGCTTCTGTCACAAAGGCGTGTCATACAGCACCGATCACGAACGTATGCCCGCAATAAAAGTTTCTCTCACAATGATGTCCAAGAGCGAGAAGAATCCACGCGCTCGCTTCTGTCACAAAGGCGTGTCATGCAGCACCGATCACGAACGTATGCCCGCAATAGAAGTTTCTCTCACAACGATGTCCAAGAGCGAGAAGTAGCCATGCGCTCGCTTCTGTCACAAAGGCGTGTCATGCAGCACCGATCACGAACGTATGCCCGCAATAAAAGTTTCTCTCACAATGATGTCCAAGAGCGAGAAGAATCCACGCGCTCGCTTCTGTCACAAAGGCGTGTCATGCGGCACCGATCACGAACGTATGCCCGCAATAAAAGTTCCTCTCACAACGATGTCCAAGAGCGACAAGAAGCCATGCGCTCGCTTCTGTCACAAAGGCGTGTCATGCAGCACCGATCACGAACGCATGCCCGCAATAAAAGTTTCTCTCACAATGATGTCCAAGAGCGAGAAGAAGCCACACGCTCGCTTCTGTAACAACGGCGTGTCATGCAGCACCGATCACGAACGCATGCCCGCAATAAAAGTTTCTCTCATAATGATGTCCAAGAGCGAGAAGAAGCCACGCGCTCGCTTCTGTCACAACGGCGTGTCATGCAGCACCGATCACGAACGTATGCCCGCAATAAAAGTTTCTCTCACAATGACGTCCAAGAGCGAGAAGAAACCACGCGCTCGCTTCTGTCACAAAGGCGTCTCATGCAGCACCGATCACGAACGTATGCCCGCAATAAAAGTTTCTCTCATAATGATGTCCAAGAGCGAGAAGAAACCACGCGCTCGCTTCTTTCACAAAGGCGTCTCATGCAGCACCGATCACGAACGTATGCCCGCAATAAAAGTTTCACAATGATGTCCAAGAGCGAGAAGAAGCCACACGCTCGCTTCTGTCACAAAGGCGTCTCATGCAGCACCGATCACGAACGCATGCCCGCAATAAAAGTTTCTCTCACAATGATGTCCAAGAGCGAGAAGAAGCCACACGCTCGCTTCTGTAACAACGGCGTGTCATGCAGCACCGATCACGAACGCATGCCCGCAATAAAAGTTTCTCTCATAATGATGTCCAAGAGCGAGAAGAAGCCACGCGCTCGCTTCTTTCACAAAGGCGTCTCATGCAGCACCGATCACGAACGTATGCCCGCAATAAAAGTTTCACAATGATGTCCAAGAGCGAGAAGAAGCCACACGCTCGCTTCTGTCACAAAGGCGTCTCATGCAGCACCGATCACGAACGTATGCCCGCAATAAAAGTTTCACAATGATGTCCAAGAGCGAGAAGAAGCCACACGCTCGCTTCTGTCACAAAGGCGTCTCATGCAGCACCGATCACGAACGCATGCCCGCAATAAAAGTTTCTCTCACAATGATGTCCAAGAGCGAGAAGAAGCCACACGCTCGCTTCTGTCACAAAGGCGTCTCATGCAGCACCGATCACGAACGCATGCCCGCAATAAAAGTTTCTCTCACAATGATGTCCAAGAGCGAGAAGAAGCCACACGCTCGCTTCTGTAACAACGGCGTGTCATGCAGCACCGATCACGAACGCATGCCCGCAATAAAAGTTTCTCTCACAATGATGTCCAAGAGCGAGAAGAAGCCACACGCTCGCTTCTGTCACAAAGGCGTGTCATGCTGCACCGATCACGAACGTATGCAAGCAATAAAAGTTTTTCTCACAATGATGTCCAAGAGCGAGAAGAAGCCACACGCTCGCTTCTGTAACAACGGCGTGTCATGCAGCACCGATCACGAACGCATGCCCGCAATAAAAGTTTCTCTCATAATGACGTCCAAGAGCGAGAAGAAACCACGCGCTCGCTTCTGTCACAAAGGCGTCTCATGCAGCACCGATCACGAACGTATGCCCGCAATAAAAGTTTCACAATGATGTCCAAGAGCGAGAAGAAGCCACACGCTCGCTTCTGTCACAAAGGCGTCTCATGCAGCACCGATCACGAACGCATGCCCGCAATAAAAGTTTCTCTCACAATGATGTCCAAGAGCGAGAAGAAGCCACACGCTCGCTTCTGTAACAACGGCGTGTCATGCAGCACCGATCACGAACGCATGCCCGCAATAAAAGTTTCTCTCATAATGATGTCCAAGAGCGAGAAGAAGCCACACGCTCGCTTCTGTCACAAAGGCGTCTCATGCAGCACCGATCACGAACGCATGCCCGCAATAAAAGTTTCTCTCACAATGATGTCCAAGAGCGAGAAGAAGCCACACGCTCGCTTCTGTAACAACGGCGTGTCATGCAGCACCGATCACGAACGCATGCCCGCAATAAAAGTTTCTCTCACAATGATGTCCAAGAGCGAGAAGAAGCCACACGCTCGCTTCTGTCACAAAGGCGTGTCATGCTGCACCGATCACGAACGTATGCAAGCAATAAAAGTTTTTCTCACAATGATGTCCAAGAGCGAGAAGAAGCCACACGCTCGCTTCTGTAACAACGGCGTGTCATGCAGCACCGATCACGAACGCATGCCCGCAATAAAAGTTTCTCTCATAATGATGTCCAAGAGCGAGAAGAAGCCACACGCTCGCTTCTGTAACAACGGCGTGTCATGCAGCACCGATCACGAACGTATGCCCGCAATAAAAGTTTCTCTCATAATGACGTCCAAGAGCGAGAAGAATCCACGCGCTCGCTTCTGTCACAAAGGCGTGTCATGCAGCACCGATCACGAACGTATGCCCGCAATAAAAGTTTCTCTCATAATGACGTCCAAGAGCGAAAAGAAACCACGCGCTCGCTTCTGTCACAAAGGCGTCTCATGCAGCACCGATCACGAACGTATGCCCGCAATAAAAGTTTCTCTCATAATGACGTCCAAGAGCGAGAAGAAACCACGCGCTCGCTTCTGTCACAAAGGCGTCTCATGCAGCACCGATCACGAACGTATGCCCGCAATAAAAGTTTTTCTCACAACGATGTCCAAGAACGAGAAGAATCCACGCGCTCGCTTCTGTCACAAAGGCGTGTCATGCGGCACCGATCACGAACGTATGCCCGCAATAAAAGTTTCTCTCACAATGATGTCCAAGAGCGAGAAGAATCCACGCGCTCGCTTCTGTCACAAAGGCGTGTCATGCTGCACCGATCACGAACGTATGCCCGCAATAAAAGTTTCTCTCACAATGATGTCCAAGAGCGAGAAGAATCCACGCGCTCGCTTCTGTCACAAAGGCGTGTCATGCGGCACCGATCACGAAAGTATGCCCGCAATAAAAGTTTCTCTCACAATGATGTCCAAGAGCGAGAAGAATCCACGCGCTCGCTTCTGTCACAAAGGCGTGTCATGCTGCACCGATCACGAACGTATGCAAGCAATAAAAGTTTTTCTCACAACGATGTCCAAGAACGAGAAGAATCCACGCGCTCGCTTCTGTCACAAAGGCGTGTCATGCGGCACCGATCACGAAAGTATGCCCGCAATAAAAGTTTCTCTCACAATGATGTCCAAGAGCGAGAAGAATCCACGCGCTCGCTTCTGTCACAAAGGCGTGTCATGCGGCACCGATCACGAACGTATGCCCGCAATAAAAGTTTCTCTCACAATGATGTCCAAGAGCGAGAAGAGCCCACGCGCTCGCTTCTGTCACAACGGCGTGTCACGCAGCACCGATCACGGACGTATTCCCTCAATAAAAGCTTCTCTCACAACGACGTCCATTAGCGAGAAGAATCTACGTTCTCGCTTCTGTCACAACGGCCTGTCATGCAGCACCGATCACGAACGTATCCCCGCTATAAAACTTTATCTCGCAACGATGTCCAAGAGCGAGAAGAATCCACGCGCTCGCTTCTGTCACAAAGGCGTGTCATGCAGCACCGATCACGAACGTGTCCCGCAATAGAAGTTTCTCTCACAACGATGTCCAAGTGCGAGAAGAATCCACGCGCTCGCTTCTGTCACAAAGGCGTGTCATACAGCACCGATCACGAACGTATGCCCGCAATAAAAGTTTCTCTCACAATGATGTCCAAGAGCGAGAAGAATCCACGCGCTCGCTTCTGTCACAAAGGCGTGTCATACAGCACCGATCACGAACGTATGCCCGCAATAAAAGTTTCTCTCACAATGATGTCCAAGAGCGAGAAGAAGCCACACGCTCGCTTCTGTCACAAAGGCGTCTCATGCAGCACCGATCACGAACGCATGCCCGCAATAAAAGTTTCTCTCACAATGATGTCCAAGAGCGAGAAGAAGCCACACGCTCGCTTCTGTAACAACGGCGTGTCATGCAGCACCGATCACGAACGCATGCCCGCAATAAAAGTTTCTCTCATAATGATGTCCAAGAGCGAGAAGAAGCCACACGCTCGCTTCTGTCACAAAGGCGTCTCATGCAGCACCGATCACGAACGCATGCCCGCAATAAAAGTTTCTCTCACAACGATGTCCAAGAGCGAGAAGTAGCCATGCGCTCGCTTCTGTCACAAAGGCGTGTCATGCAGCACCGATCACGAACGTATGCCCGCAATAAAAGTTTCTCTCACAATGATGTCCAAGAGCGAGAAGATTCCACGCGCTCGCTTCTGTCACAAAGGCGTGTCATACAGCACCGATCACGAACGTATGCCCGCAATAAAAGTTTCTCTCACAATGATGTCCAAGAGCGAGAAGAATCCACGCGCTCGCTTCTGTCACAAAGGCGTGTCATGCAGCACCGATCACGAACGTGTCCCGCAATAGAAGTTTCTCTCACAACGATGTCCAAGTGCGAGAAGAATCCACGCGCTCGCTTCTGTCACAAAGGCGTGTCATACAGCACCGATCACGAACGTATGCCCGCAATAAAAGTTTCTCTCACAATGATGTCCAAGAGCGAGAAGAATCCACGCGCTCGCTTCTGTCACAACGGCGTGTCACGCAGCACCGATCACGGACGTATTCCCTCAATAAAAGCTTCTCTCACAACGACGTCCATTAGCGAGAAGAATCTACGTTCTCGCTTCTGTCACAACGGCCTGTCATGCAGCACCGATCACGAACGTATCCCCGCTATAAAACTTTATCTCGCAACGATGTCCAAGAGCGAGAAGAATCCACGCGCTCGCTTCTGTCACAAAGGCGTGTCATACAGCACCGATCACGAACGTATGCCCGCAATAAAAGTTTCTCTCACAATGATGTCCAAGAGCGAGAAGAATCCACGCGCTCGCTTCTGTCACAAAGGCGTGTCATGCAGCACCGATCACGAACGTGTCCCGCAATAGAAGTTTCTCTCACAACGATGTCCAAGTGCGAGAAGAATCCACGCGCTCGCTTCTGTCACAAAGGCGTGTCATACAGCACCGATCACGAACGTATGCCCGCAATAAAAGTTTCTCTCACAATGATGTCCAAGAGCGAGAAGAATCCACGCGCTCGCTTCTGTCACAAAGGCGTGTCATACAGCACCGATCACGAACGTATGCCCGCAATAAAAGTTTCTCTCACAATGATGTCCAAGAGCGAGAAGAATCCACGCGCTCGCTTCTGTCACAAAGGCGTGTCATGCAGCACCGATCACGAACGTATGCCCGCAATAGAAGTTTCTCTCACAACGATGTCCAAGAGCGAGAAGTAGCCATGCGCTCGCTTCTGTCACAAAGGCGTGTCATGCAGCACCGATCACGAACGTATGCCCGCAATAAAAGTTTCTCTCACAATGATGTCCAAGAGCGAGAAGAATCCACGCGCTCGCTTCTGTCACAAAGGCGTGTCATGCGGCACCGATCACGAACGTATGCCCGCAATAAAAGTTTCTCTCACAATGATGTCCAAGAGCGAGAAGATTCCACGCGCTCGCTTCTGTCACAAAGGCGTGTCATGCAGCACCGATCACGAACGTATGCCCGCAATAGAAGTTTCTCTCACAACGATGTCCAAGAGCGACAAGAAGCCATGCGCTCGCTTCTGTCACAAAGGCGTGTCATGCAGCACCGATCACGAACGTATGCCCGCAATAGAAGTTTCTCTCACAATGATGTCCAAGAGCGACAAGAAGCCACGCGCTCGCTTCTGTCACAAAGGCGTGTCATGCAGCACCGATCACGAACGTATGCCCGCAATAGAAGTTTCTCTCACAATGATGTCCAAGAGCGAGAAGAATCCACGCGCTCGCTTCTGTCACAAAGGCGTGTCATGCAGCACCGATCACGAACGTATGCCCGCAATAAAACTTTCTCTCACAATGATGTCCAAGAGCGAGAAGATTCCACGCGCTCGCTTCTGTCACAAAGGCGTGTCATGCAGCACCGATCACGAACGTATGCCCGCAATAAAAGTTTCTCTCACAATGATGTCCAAGAGCGAGAAGATTCCACGCGCTCGCTTCTGTCACAAAGGCGTGTCATGCAGCACCGATCACGAACGTATGCCCGCAATAAAAGTTTCTCTCGCAATGATGTCCAAGAGCGAGAAGATTCCACGCGCTCGCTTCTGTCACAAAGGCGTGTCATGCAGCGCCGATCACGAACGTATGCCCGCAATAAAAGTTTCTCTCACAATGATGTCCAAGAGCGAGAAGATTCCACGCGCTCGCTTCTGTCACAAAGGCGTGTCATGCAGCACCGATCACGAACGTATGCCCGCAATAAAAGTTTCTCTCACAATGATGTCCAAGAGCGAGAAGATTCCACGCGCTCGCTTCTGTCACAAAGGCGTGTCATGCAGCACCGATCACGAACGTATGCCCGCAATAAAAGTTTCTCTCACAATGATGTCCAAGAGCGAGAAGATTCCACGCGCTCGCTTCTGTCACAAAGGCGTGTCATGCAGCACCGATCACGAACGTATGCCCGCAATAAAAGTTTCTCTCATAATGACGTCCAAGAGCGAGAAGAAACCACGCGCTCGCTTCTGTCACAAAGGCGTCTCATGCAGCACCGATCACGAACGTATGCCCGCAATAAAAGTTTCTCTCATAATGACGTCCAAGAGCGAGAAGAAACCACGCGCTCGCTTCTGTCACAAAGGCGTCTCATGCAGCACCGATCACGAACGTATGCCCGCAATAAAAGTTTCTCTCATAATGACGTCCAAGAGCGAGAAGAAACCACGCGCTCGCTTCTGTCACAAAGGCGTCTCATGCAGCACCGATCACGAACGTATGCCCGCAATAAAAGTTTCTCTCATAATGACGTCCAAGAGCGAGAAGAAACCACGCGCTCGCTTCTGTCACAAAGGCGTCTCATGCAGCACCGATCACGAACGTATGCCCGCAATAAAAGTTTCTCTCATAATGACGTCCAAGAGCGAGAAGAAACCACGCGCTCGCTTCTGTCACAAAGGCGTCTCATGCAGCACCGATCACGAACGTATGCCCGCAATAAAAGTTTCACAATGATGTCCAAGAGCGAGAAGAAAACACACGCTCGCTTCTGACACAAAGGCGTGTCATGCAGCACCGATCACGAACGTATGCCCGCAATAAAAGTTTCTCTCATAATGATGTCCAAGAGCGAGAAGAAGCCACACGCTCGCTTCTGTAACAACGGCGTGTCATGCAACACCGATCACGAACGTATGCCCGCAATAAAAGTTTCTCTCATAATGACGTCCAAGAGCGAGAAGAATCCACGCGCTCGCTTCTGTCACAAAGGCGTGTCATGCAGCACCGATCACGAACGTATGCCCGCAATAAAAGTTTCTCTCATAATGACGTCCAAGAGCGAGAAGAAACCACGCGCTCGCTTCTGTCACAAAGGCGTCTCATGCAGCACCGATCACGAACGTATGCCCGGAATAAAAGTTTCTCTCATAATGACGTCCAAGAGCGAGAAGAAACCACGCGCTCGCTTCTGTCACAAAGGCGTCTCATGCAGCGCCGATCACGAACGTATGCCCGCAATAAAAGTTTCTCTCATAATGACGTCCAAGAGCGAGAAGAAACCACGCGCTCGCTTCTGTCACAAAGGCGTCTCATGCAGCACCGATCACGAACGTATGCCCGCAATAAAAGTTTCTCTCATAATGACGTCCAAGAGCGAGAAGAAACCACGCGCTCGCTTCTGTCACAAAGGCGTCTCATGCAGCACCGATCACGAACGTATGCCCGCAATAAAAGTTTCTCTCATAATGACGTCCAAGAGCGAGAAGAAACCACGCGCTCGCTTCTGTCACAAAGGCGTCTCATGCAGCACCGATCACGAACGTATGCCCGCAATAAAAGTTTCTCTCATAATGACGTCCAAGAGCGAGAAGAAACCACGCGCTCGCTTCTGTCACAAAGGCGTCTCATGCAGCACCGATCACGAACGTATGCCCGCAATAAAAGTTTCTCTCATAATGACGTCCAAGAGCGAGAAGAAACCACGCGCTCGCTTCTGTCACAAAGGCGTCTCATGCAGCACCGATCACGAACGTATGCCCGCAATAAAAGTTTCTCTCATAATGACGTCCAAGAGCGAGAAGAAACCACGCGCTCGCTTCTGTCACAAAGGCGTCTCATGCAGCACCGATCACGAACGTATGCCCGGAATAAAAGTTTCTCTCATAATGACGTCCAAGAGCGAGAAGAAACCACGCGCTCGCTTCTGTCACAAAGGCGTCTCATGCAGCGCCGATCACGAACGTATGCCCGGAATAAAACTTTCTCTCATAATGACGTCCAAGAGCGAGAAGAAGCCACACGCTCGCTTCTGTAACAACGGCGTGTCATGCAACACCGATCACGAACGTATGCCCGCAATAAAAGTTTCTCTCATAATGACGTCCAAGAGCGAGAAGAAACCACGCGCTCGCTTCTGTCACAAAGGCGTGTCATGCAGCACCGATCACGAACGTATGCCCGCAATAAAAGTTTCTCTCATAATGACGTCCAAGAGCGAGAAGAAACCACGCGCTCGCTTCTGTCACAAAGGCGTCTCATGCAGCACCGATCACGAACGTATGCCCGGAATAAAAGTTTCTCTCATAATGACGTCCAAGAGCGAGAAGAAGCCACACGCTCGCTTCTGTAACAACGGCGTGTCATGCAACACCGATCACGAACGTATGCCCGCAATAAAAGTTTCTCTCATAATGACGTCCAAGAGCGAGAAGAAACCACGCGCTCGCTTCTGTCACAAAGGCGTGTCATGCAGCACCGATCACGAACGTATGCCCGCAATAAAAGTTTCTCTCATAATGACGTCCAAGAGCGAGAAGAAACCACGCGCTCGCTTCTGTCACAAAGGCGTCTCATGCAGCACCGATCACGAACGTATGCCCGGAATAAAACTTTCTCTCATAATGACGTCCAAGAGCGAGAAGAAGCCACACGCTCGCTTCTGTAACAACGGCGTGTCATGCAACACCGATCACGAACGTATGCCCGCAATAAAACTTTCTCTCATAATGACGTCCAAGAGCGAGAAGAAACCACGCGCTCGCTTCTGTCACAAAGGCGTGTCATGCAGCACCGATCACGAACGTATGCCCGCAATAAAACTTTCTCTCATAATGACGTCCAAGAGCGAGAAGAAACCACGCGCTCGCTTCTGTCACAAAGGCGTCTCATGCAGCACCGATCACGAACGTATGCCCGGAATAAAAGTTTCTCTCATAATGACGTCCAAGAGCGAGAAGAAACCACGCGCTCGCTTCTGTCACAAAGGCGTCTCATGCAGCGCCGATCACGAACGTATGCCCGGAATAAAACTTTCTCTCATAATGACGTCCAAGAGCGAGAAGAAGCCACACGCTCGCTTCTGTAACAACGGCGTGTCATGCAACACCGATCACGAACGTATGCCCGCAATAAAACTTTCTCTCATAATGACGTCCAAGAGCGAGAAGAAACCACGCGCTCGCTTCTGTCACAAAGGCGTGTCATGCAGCACCGATCACGAACGTATGCCCGCAATAAAAGTTTCTCTCATAATGACGTCCAAGAGCGAGAAGAAACCACGCGCTCGCTTCTGTCACAAAGGCGTCTCATGCAGCACCGATCACGAACGTATGCCCGGAATAAAAGTTTCTCTCATAATGACGTCCAAGAGCGAGAAGAAAGCCACGCGCTCGCTTCTGTCACAAAGGCGTGTCATGCAGCGCCGATCACGAACGTATGCCCGCAATAAAAGTTTCTCTCATAATGACGTCCAAGAGCGAGAAGAAACCACGCGCTCGCTTCTGTCACAAAGGCGTCTCATGCAGCACCGATCACGAACGTATGCCCGCAATAAAACTTTCTCTCATAATGACGTCCAAGAGCGAGAAGAAACCACGCGCTCGCTTCTGTCACAAAGGCGTCTCATGCAGCACCGATCACGAACGTATGCCCGCAATAAAAGTTTCTCTCATAATGACGTCCAAGAGCGAGAAGAAACCACGCGCTCGCTTCTGTCACAAAGGCGTCTCATGCAGCACCGATCACGAACGTATGCAAGCAATAAAAGTTTTTCTCACAACGATGTCCAAGAACGAGAAGAATCCACGCGCTCGCTTCTGTCACAAAGGCGTGTCATGCAGCACCGATCACGAACGTATGCCCGCAATAAAAGTTTCTCTCGCAATGATGTCCAAGAGCGAGAAGAATCCACGCGCTCGCTTCTGTCACAAAGGCGTCTCATGCAGCACCGATCACGAACGTATGCAAGCAATAAAAGTTTTTCTCACAACGATGTCTAAGAACGAGAAGAATCCACGCGCTCGCTTCTGTCACAAAGGCGTGTCATGCAGCACCGATCACGAACGTATCCCCGCAATAAAAGTTTCTCTCGCAATGATGTCCAAGAGCGAGAAGAATCCACGCGCTCGCTTCTGTCACAAAGGCGTCTCATGCAGCACCGATCACGAACGTATGCCCGCAATAAAACTTTCTCTCATAATGACGTCCAAGAGCGAGAAGAAACCACGCGCTCGCTTCTGTCACAAAGGCGTCTCATGCAGCACCGATCACGAACGTATGCAAGCAATAAAAGTTTTTCTCACAACGATGACCAAGAACGAGAGGAATCCACGCGCTCGCTTCTGTCACAAAGGCGTGTCATGCAGCACCGATCACGAACGTATGCCCGCAATAAAAGTTTCTCTCATAATGACGTCCAAGAGCGAGAAGAAACCACGCGCTCGCTTCTGTCACAAAGGCGTCTCATGCAGCACCGATCACGAACGTATGCAAGCAATAAAAGTTTTTCTCACAACGATGTCCAAGAACGAGAAGAATCCACGCGCTCGCTTCTGTCACAAAGGCGTCTCATGCAGCACCGATCACGAACGTATGCCCGCAATAAAAGTTTCTCTCATAATGACGTCCAAGAGCGAGAAGAAACCACGCGCTCGCTTCTGTCACAAAGGCGTCTCATGCAGCACCGATCACGAACGTATGCAAGCAATAAAAGTTTTTCTCACAACGATGTCCAAGAACGAGAAGAATCCACGCGCTCGCTTCTGTCACAAAGGCGTGTCATGCAGCACCGATCACGAACGTATGCCCGCAATAAAAGTTTCTCTCGCAATGATGTCCAAGAGCGAGAAGAATCCACGCGCTCGCTTCTGTCACAAAGGCGTCTCATGCAGCACCGATCACGAACGTATGCAAGCAATAAAAGTTTTTCTCACAACGATGTCCAAGAACGAGAAGAATCCACGCGCTCGCTTCTGTCACAAAGGCGTCTCATGCAGCACCGATCACGAACGTATGCAAGCAATAAAAGTTTTTCTCACAACGATGTCCAAGAACGAGAAGAATCCACGCGCTCGCTTCTGTCACAAAGGCGTCTCATGCAGCACCGATCACGAACGTATGCAAGCAATAAAAGTTTTTCTCACAACGATGTCCAAGAACGAGAAGAATCCACGCGCTCGCTTCTGTCACAAAGGCGTCTCATGCAGCACCGATCACGAACGTATGCAAGCAATAAAAGTTTTTCTCACAACGATGTCCAAGAACGAGAAGAATCCACGCGCTCGCTTCTGTCACAAAGGCGTCTCATGCAGCACCGATCACGAACGTATGCAAGCAATAAAAGTTTTTCTCACAACGATGTCCAAGAACGAGAAGAATCCACGCGCTCGCTTCTGTCACAAAGGCGTCTCATGCAGCACCGATCACGAACGTATGCCCGCAATAAAAGTTTCTCTCATAATGACGTCCAAGAGCGAGAAGAAACCACGCGCTCGCTTCTGTCACAAAGGCGTCTCATGCAGCACCGATCACGAACGTATGCAAGCAATAAAAGTTTTTCTCACAACGATGTCCAAGAACGAGAAGAATCCACGCGCTCGCTTCTGTCACAAAGGCGTGTCATGCAGCACCGATCACGAACGTATGCCCGCAATAAAAGTTTCTCTCACAATGATGTCCAAGAGCGAGAAGAATCCACGCGCTCGCTTCTGTCACAAAGGCGTGTCATGCGGCACCGATCACGAACGTATGCAAGCAATAAAAGTTTCTCTCACAATGATGTCCAAGAGCGAGAAGAATCCACGCGCTCGCTTCTGTCACAAAGGCGTGTCATGCGGCACCGATCACGAACGTATGCCCGCAATAAAAGTTTCTCTCGCAATGATGTCCAAGAGCGAGAAGAATCCACGCGCTCGCTTCTGTCACAAAGGCGTCTCATGCAGCACCGATCACGAACGTATGCAAGCAATAAAAGTTTTTCTCACAACGATGTCCAAGAACGAGAAGAATCCACGCGCTCGCTTCTGTCACAAAGGCGTCTCATGCAGCACCGATCACGAACGTATGCCCGCAATAAAAGTTTCTCTCATAATGACGTCCAAGAGCGAGAAGAAACCACGCGCTCGCTTCTGTCACAAAGGCGTCTCATGCAGCACCGATCACGAACGTATGCAAGCAATAAAAGTTTTTCTCACAACGATGTCCAAGAACGAGAAGAATCCACGCGCTCGCTTCTGTCACAAAGGCGTGTCATGCAGCACCGATCACGAACGTATGCCCGCAATAAAAGTTTCTCTCACAATGATGTCCAAGAGCGAGAAGAATCCACGCGCTCGCTTCTGTCACAAAGGCGTGTCATGCGGCACCGATCACGAACGTATGCAAGCAATAAAAGTTTCTCTCACAATGATGTCCAAGAGCGAGAAGAATCCACGCGCTCGCTTCTGTCACAAAGGCGTGTCATGCGGCACCGATCACGAACGTATGCCCGCAATAAAAGTTTCTCTCACAATGATGTCCAAGAGCGAGAAGAATCCACGCGCTCGCTTCTGTCACAAAGGCGTGTCATGCGGCACCGATCACGAACGTATGCCCGCAATAAAAGTTTCTCTCACAATGATGTCCAAGAGCGAGAAGAATCCACGCGCTCGCTTCTGTCACAAAGGCGTGTCATGCAGCACAGATCACGAACGTATGCAAGCAATAAAAGTTTTTCTCACAACGATGTCCAAGAGCGAGAAGAATCCACGCGCTCGCTTCTGTCACAAAGGCGTGTCATGCGGCACCGATCACGAACGTATGCCCGCAATAAAAGTTTCTCTCACAATGATGTCCAAGAGCGAGAAGAATCCACGCGCTCGCTTCTGTCACAGAGGCGTGTCATGCAGCACCGATCACGAACGTATGCCCGCAATAAAAGTTTCTCTCGCAATGATGTCCAAGATCTAGAAGAACCCACGCGGTCGCTTCTGCCACAACAGCGTCTCATGCATCACCGATCCCGAATGTGTGCCCACAATAAACGTTTCTCTCACAATGATGTCCAAGAGCGAGAAGAGCCCACGCGCTCGCTTCTGTCACAACGGCGTGTCATGCAGCACCGATCACGGACGTATTCCCTCAATAAAAGCTTCTCTCACAACGACGTCCATTAGCGAGAAGAATCTACGTTCTCGCTTCTGTCACAACGGCCTGTCATGCAGCACCGATCACGAACGTATCCCCGCTATAAAACTTTATCTCACAACGATGTCCAAGAGCGAGAAGAATCCACGCGCTCGCTTCTGTCACAAAGGCGTGTCATACAGCACCGATCACGAACGTGTCCCGCAATAGAAGTTTCTCTCACAACGATGTCCAAGAGCGAGAAGTAGCCATGCGCTCGCTTCTGTCACAACGGCGTGTCATGCAGCACCGATCACGAACGTGCCCCGCAATAGAAGTTTCTCTCACAACGATGTCCAAGTGCGAGAAGAATCCACGCGCTCGCTTCTGTCACAAAGGCGTGTCATGCAGCACCGATCACGAACGTGTCCCGCAATAGAAGTTTCTCTCGCAACGATGTCCAAGAGCGAGAAGTAGCCATGCGCTCGCTTCTGTCACAACGGCGTGTCATGCAGCACCGATCACGAACGTGCCCCGCAATAGAAGTTTCTCTCACAACGATGTCCAAGTGCGAGAAGAATCCACGCGCTCGCTTCTGTCACAAAGGCGTGTCATGCAGCACCGATCACGAACGTGTCCCGCAATAGAAGTTTCTCTCACAACGATGTCCAAGAGCGAGAAGAATCCACGCGCTCGCTTCTGTCACAAAGGCGTGTCATGCAGCACCGATCACGAACGTGTCCCGCAATAGAAGTTTCTCTCACAACGATGTCCAAGAGCGAGAAGTAGCCATGCGCTCGCTTCTGTCACAACGGCCTGTCATGCAGCACCGATCACGAACGTATCCCCGCTATAAAACTTTATCTCACAACGATGTCCAAGAGCGAGAAGAATCCACGCGCTCGCTTCTGTCACAAAGGCGTGTCATACAGCACCGATCACGAACGTGTCCCGCAATAGAAGTTTCTCTCACAACGATGTCCAAGAGCGAGAAGTAGCCATGCGCTCGCTTCTGTCACAACGGCGTGTCATGCAGCACCGATCACGAACGTGCCCCGCAATAGAAGTTTCTCTCACAACGATGTCCAAGTGCGAGAAGAATCCACGCGCTCGCTTCTGTCACAAAGGCGTGTCATGCAGCACCGATCACGAACGTGTCCCGCAATAGAAGTTTCTCTCACAACGATGTCCAAGAGCGAGAAGTAGCCATGCGCTCGCTTTTGTCACAACGGCGTGTCATGCAGCACCGATCACGAACGTGCCCCGCAATAGAAGTTTCTCTCACAACGATGTCCAAGTGCGAGAAGAATCCACGCGCTCGCTTCTGTCACAAAGGCGTGTCATGCAGCACCGATCACGAACGTGTCCCGCAATAGAAGTTTCTCTCACAACGATGTCCAAGAGCGAGAAGTAGCCATGCGCTCGCTTCTGTCACAACGGCGTGTCATGCAGCACCGATCACGAACGTATGCCCGCAATAAAACTTTCTCTCACAATGATGTCCAAGAGCGAGAAGAATCCACGCGCTCGCTTCTGTCACAAAGGCGTGTCATGCAGCACCGATCACGAACGTATGCCCGCAATAAAACTTTCTCTCACAATGATGTCCAAGAGCGAGAAGAATCCACGCGCTCGCTTCTGTCACAAAGGCGTGTCATGCAGCACCGATCACGAACGTGTGCCCGCAATAAAATTTCTCTCACAATGATGTCCAAGAGCGAGAAGAATCCACGCGCTCGCTTCTGTCACAAAGGCGTGTCATGCAGCACCGATCACGAACGTATGCCCGCAATAAAACTTTCTCTCACAATGATGTCCAAGAGCGAGAAGATTCCACGCGCTCGCTTCTGTCACAAAGGCGTGTCATGCAGCACCGATCACGAACGTATGCCCGCAATAAAACTTTCTCTCACAATGATGTCCAAGAGCGAGAAGAATCCACGCGCTCGCTTCTGTCACAAAGGCGTGTCATGCAGCACCGATCACGAACGTGTGTCCGCAATAAAATTTCTCTCACAATGATGTCCAAGAGCGAGAAGAATCCACGCGCTCGCTTCTGTCACAAAGGCGTGTCATGCAGCACCGATCACGAACGTATGCCCGCAATAAAACTTTCTCTCACAATGATGTCCAAGAGCGAGAAGATTTCACGCGCTCGCTTCTGTCACAAAGGCGTGTCATGCAGCACCGATCACGAACGTATGCCCGCAATAAAACTTTCTCTCGCAATGATGTCCAAGTGCGAGAAGATTCCACGCGCTCGCTTCTGTCACAAAGGCGTGTCATGCAGCACCGATCACGAACGTATGCCCGCAATAAAACTTTCTCTCACAATGATGTCCAAGAGCGAGAAGAATCCACGCGCTCGCTTCTGTCACAAAGGCGTGTCATGCAGCACCGATCACGAACGTGTCCCGCAATAGAAGTTTCTCTCACAACGATGTCCAAGAGCGAGAAGAATCCACGCGCTCGCTTCTGTCACAAAGGCGTGTCATGCAGCACCGATCACGAACGTATGCCCGCAATAAAACTTTCTCTCACAATGATGTCCAAGAGCGAGAAGAATCCACGCGCTCGCTTCTGTCACAAAGGCGTGTCATGCAGCACCGATCACGAACGTATGCCCGCAATAAAACTTTCTCTCACAATGATGTCCAAGAGCGAGAAGATTCCACGCGCTCGCTTCTGTCACAAAGGCGTGTCATGCAGCACCGATCACGAACGTATGCCCGCAATAAAACTTTCTCTCACAATGATGTCCAAGAGCGAGAAGAATCCACGCGCTCGCTTCTGTCACAAAGGCGTGTCATGCAGCACCGATCACGAACGTATGCCCGCAATAAAACTTTCTCTCACAATGATGTCCAAGAGCGAGAAGAATCCACGCGCTCGCTTCTGTCACAAAGGCGTGTCATGCAGCACCGATCACGAACGTATGCCCGCAATAAAACTTTCTCTCACAATGATGTCCAAGAGCGAGAAGAATCCACGCGCTCGCTTCTGTCACAAAGGCGTGTCATGCAGCACCGATCACGAACGTATGCCCGCAATAAAACTTTCTCTCACAATGATGTCCAAGAGCGAGAAGAATCCACGCGCTCGCTTCTGTCACAAAGGCGTGTCATGCAGCACCGATCACGAACGTATGCCCGCAATAAAACTTTCTCTCACAATGATGTCCAAGAGCGAGAAGAATCCACGCGCTCGCTTCTGTCACAAAGGCGTGTCATGCAGCACCGATCACGAACGTATGCCCGCAATAAAACTTTCTCTCACAATGATGTCCAAGAGCGAGAAGATTCCACGCGCTCGCTTCTGTCACAAAGGCGTGTCATGCAGCAACGATCACGAACGTATGCCCGCAATAAAACTTTCTCTCGCAATGATGTCCAAGTGCGAGAAGATTCCACGCGCTCGCTTCTGTCACAAAGGCGTGTCATGCAGCACCGATCACGAACGTATGCCCGCAATAAAACTTTCTCTCACAATGATGTCCAAGAGCGAGAAGAATCCACGCGCTCGCTTCTGTCACAAAGGCGTGTCATGCAGCACCGATCACGAACGTATGCCCGCAATAAAATTTCTCTCACAATGATGTCCAAGAGCGAGAAGAATCCACGCGCTCGCTTCTGTCACAAAGGCGTGTCATGCAGCACCGATCACGAACGTATGCCCGCAATAAAACTTTCTCTCACAATGATGTCCAAGAGCGAGAAGATTCCACGCGCTCGCTTCTGTCACAAAGGCGTGTCATGCAGCACCGATCACGAACGTATGCCCGCAATAAAACTTTCTCTCGCAATGATGTCCAAGTGCGAGAAGATTCCACGCGCTCGCTTCTGTCACAAAGGCGTGTCATGCAGCACCGATCACGAACGTATGCCCGCAATAAAACTTTCTCTCACAATGATGTCCAAGAGCGAGAAGAATCCACGCGCTCGCTTCTGTCACAAAGGCGTGTCATGCAGCACCGATCACGAACGTATGCCCGCAATAAAACTTTCTCTCACAATGATGTCCAAGAGCGAGAAGAATCCACGCGCTCGCTTCTGTCACAAAGGCGTGTCATGCAGCACCGATCACGAACGTATGCCCGCAATAAAACTTTCTCTCACAATGATGTCCAAGAGCGAGAAGATTCCACGCGCTCGCTTCTGTCACAAAGGCGTGTCATGCAGCACCGATCACGAACGTATGCCCGCAATAAAACTTTCTCTCACAATGATGTCCAAGAGCGAGAAGATTCCACGCGCTCGCTTCTGTCACAAAGGCGTGTCATGCAGCACCGATCACGAACGTATGCCCGCAATAAAACTTTCTCTCACAATGATGTCCAAGAGCGAGAAGATTCCACGCGCTCGCTTCTGTCACAAAGGCGTGTCATGCAGCAACGATCACGAACGTATGCCCGCAATAAAACTTTCTCTCGCAATGATGTCCAAGTGCGAGAAGATTCCACGCGCTCGCTTCTGTCACAAAGGCGTGTCATGCAGCACCGATCACGAACGTATGCCCGCAATAAAACTTTCTCTCACAATGATGTCCAAGAGCGAGAAGAATCCACGCGCTCGCTTCTGTCACAAAGGCGTGTCATGCAGCACCGATCACGAACGTATGCCCGCAATAAAACTTTCTCTCACAATGATGTCCAAGAGCGAGAAGAATCCACGCGCTCGCTTCTGTCACAAAGGCGTGTCATGCAGCACCGATCACGAACGTATGCCCGCAATAAAACTTTCTCTCACAATGATGTCCAAGAGCGAGAAGAATCCACGCGCTCGCTTCTGTCACAAAGGCGTGTCATGCAGCACCGATCACGAACGTATGCCCGCAATAAAACTTTCTCTCGCAATGATGTCCAAGTGCGAGAAGATTCCACGCGCTCGCTTCTGTCACAAAGGCGTGTCATGCAGCACCGATCACGAACGTATGCCCGCAATAAAACTTTCTCTCACAATGATGTCCAAGAGCGAGAAGAATCCACGCGCTCGCTTCTGTCACAAAGGCGTGTCATGCAGCACCGATCACGAACGTATGCCCGCAATAAAATTTCTCTCACAATGATGTCCAAGAGCGAGAAGAATCCACGCGCTCGCTTCTGTCACAAAGGCGTGTCATGCAGCACCGATCACGAACGTATGCCCGCAATAAAACTTTCTCTCACAATGATGTCCAAGAGCGAGAAGATTCCACGCGCTCGCTTCTGTCACAAAGGCGTGTCATGCAGCACCGATCACGAACGTATGCCCGCAATAAAACTTTCTCTCGCAATGATGTCCAAGTGCGAGAAGATTCCACGCGCTCGCTTCTGTCACAAAGGCGTGTCATGCAGCACCGATCACGAACCTATGCCCGCAATAAAACTTTCTCTCACAATGATGTCCAAGAGCGAGAAGAATCCACGCGCTCGCTTCTGTCACAAAGGCGTGTCATGCAGCACCGATCACGAACGTGTCCCGCAATAGAAGTTTCTCTCACAACGATGTCCAAGAGCGAGAAGAATCCACGCGCTCGCTTCTGTCACAAAGGCGTGTCATGCAGCACCGATCACGAACGTATGCCCGCAATAAAACTTTCTCTCACAATGATGTCCAAGAGCGAGAAGAATCCACGCGCTCGCTTCTGTCACAAAGGCGTGTCATGCAGCACCGATCACGAACGTATGCCCGCAATAAAACTTTCTCTCACAATGATGTCCAAGAGCGAGAAGATTCCACGCGCTCGCTTCTGTCACAAAGGCGTGTCATGCAGCACCGATCACGAACGTATGCCCGCAATAAAACTTTCTCTCACAATGATGTCCAAGAGCGAGAAGAATCCACGCGCTCGCTTCTGTCACAAAGGCGTGTCATGCAGCACCGATCACGAACGTATGCCCGCAATAAAACTTTCTCTCACAATGATGTCCAAGAGCGAGAAGAATCCACGCGCTCGCTTCTGTCACAAAGGCGTGTCATGCAGCACCGATCACGAACGTATGCCCGCAATAAAACTTTCTCTCACAATGATGTCCAAGAGCGAGAAGAATCCACGCGCTCGCTTCTGTCACAAAGGCGTGTCATGCAGCACCGATCACGAACGTATGCCCGCAATAAAACTTTCTCTCGCAATGATGTCCAAGTGCGAGAAGATTCCACGCGCTCGCTTCTGTCACAAAGGCGTGTCATGCAGCACCGATCACGAACGTATGCCCGCAATAAAACTTTCTCTCACAATGATGTCCAAGTGCGAGAAGATTCCACGCGCTCGCTTCTGTCACAAAGGCGTGTCATGCAGCACCGATCACGAACGTATGCCCGCAATAAAACTTTCTCTCGCAATGATGTCCAAGTGCGAGAAGATTCCACGCGCTCGCTTCTGTCACAAAGGCGTGTCATGCAGCACCGATCACGAACGTATGCCCGCAATAAAACTTTCTCTCGCAATGATGTCCAAGTGCGAGAAGATTCCACGCGCTCGCTTCTGTCACAAAGGCGTGTCATGCAGCACCGATCACGAACGTATGCCCGCAATAAAACTTTCTCTCACAATGATGTCCAAGTGCGAGAAGATTCCACGCGCTCGCTTCTGTCCCAAAGGCGTGTCATGCAGCACCGATCACGAACGTATGCCCGCAATAAAACTTTCTCTCACAATGATGTCCAAGAGCGAGAAGATTCCACGCGCTCGCTTCTGTCACAAAGGCGTGTCATGCAGCACCGATCACGAACGTATGCCCGCAATAAAAGTTTCTCTCGCAATGATGTCCAAGAGCGAGAAGATTACACGCGCTCGCTTCTGTCACAAAGGCGTGTCATGCAGCACCGATCACGAACGTATGCCCGCAATAAAATTTTCTCTCACAATGATGTCCAAGAGCGAGAAGAAGCCACGCGATCGCTTCTGTCACAAAGGCGTGTCATGCAGCACCGATCACGAACGTATGCCCGCAATAAAAGTTTCTCTCACAATGATGTCCAAGAGCGAGAAGTAGCCATGCGCTCGCTTCTGTCACAAAGGCGTGTCATGCAGCACCGATCACGAACGTATGCCCGCAATAAAACTTTCTCTCACAATGATGTCCAAGAGCGAGAAGATTCCACGCGCTCGCTTCTGTCACAAAGGCGTGTCATGCAGCACCGATCACGAACGTATGCCCGCAATAAAAGTTTCTCTCACAATGATGTCCAAGAGCGAGAAGATTACACGCGCTCGCTTCTGTCACAAAGGCGTGTCATGCAGCACCGATCACGAACGTATGCCCGCAATAAAACTTTCTCTCACAATGATGTCCAAGAGCGAGAAGATTACACGCGCTCGCTTCTGTCACAAAGGCGTGTCATGCAGCACCGATCACGAACGTATGCCCGCAATAAAATTTTCTCTCACAATGATGTCCAAGAGCGAGAAGAAGCCACGCGATCGCTTCTGTCACAAAGGCGTGTCATGCAGCACCGATCACGAACGTATGCCCGCAATAAAAGTTTCTCTCACAATGATGTCCAAGAGCGAGAAGTAGCCATGCGCTCGCTTCTGTCACAAAGGCGTGTCATGCAGCACCGATCACGAACGTATGCCCGCAATAAAACTTTCTCTCACAATGATGTCCAAGTGCGAGAAGATTCCACGCGCTCGCTTCTGTCACAAAGGCGTGTCATGCAGCACCGATCACGAACGTATGCCCGCAATAAAAGTTTCTCTCACAATGATGTCCAAGAGCGAGAAGATTACACGCGCTCGCTTCTGTCACAAAGGCGTGTCATGCAGCACCGATCACGAACGTATGCCCGCAATAAAACTTTCTCTCACAATGATGTCCAAGAGCGAGAAGATTACACGCGCTCGCTTCTGTCACAAAGGCGTGTCATGCAGCACCGATCACGAACGTATGCCCGCAATAAAATTTTCTCTCACAATGATGTCCAAGAGCGAGAAGAAGCCACGCGATCGCTTCTGTCACAAAGGCGTGTCATGCAGCACCGATCACGAACGTATGCCCGCAATAAACGTTTCTCTCACAATGATGTCCAAGAGCGAGAAGTAGCCATGCGCTCGCTTCTGTCACAAAGGCGTGTCATGCAGCACCGATCACGAACGTATGCCCGCAATAAAACTTTCTCTCACAATGATGTCCAAGAGCGAGAAGAATCCACGCGCTCGCTTCTGTCACAAAGGCGTGTCATGCAGCACCGATCACGAACGTATGCCCGCAATAAAAGTTTCTCTCACAATGATGTCCAAGAGCGAGAAGTAGCCACGCGCTCGCTTCTGTCACAAAGGCGTGTCATGCAGCACCGATCACGAACGTATGCCCGCAATAAAACTTTCTCTCACAATGATGTCCAAGAGCGAGAAGAAGCCACGCGCTCGCTTCTGTCACAAAGGCGTGTCATGCAGCACCGATCACGAACGTATGCCCGCAATAAAAGTTTCTCTCACAATGATGTCCAAGAGCGAGAAGTAGCCACGCGCTCGCTTCTGTCACAAAGGCGTGTCATGCAGCACCGATCACGAACGTATGCCCGCAATAAAACTTTCTCTCACAATGATGTCCAAGAGCGAGAAGATTCCACGCGCTCGCTTCTGTCACAAAGGCGTGTCATGCAGCACCGATCACGAACGTATGCCCGCAATAAAACTTTCTCTCACAATGATGTCCAAGAGCGAGAAGATTCCACGCGCTCGCTTCTGTCACAAAGGCGTGTCATGCAGCACCGATCACGAACGTATGCCCGCAATAAAACTTTCTCTCACAATGATGTCCAAGAGCGAGAAGATTCCACGCGCTCGCTTCTGTCACAAAGGCGTGTCATGCAGCACCGATCACGAACGTATGCCCGCAATAAAACTTTCTCTCACAATGATGTCCAAGTGCGAGAAGATTCCACGCGCTCGCTTCTGTCACAAAGGCGTGTCATGCAGCACCGATCACGAACGTATGCCCGCAATAAAAGTTTCTCTCACAATGATGTCCAAGAGCGAGAAGATTCCACGCGCTCGCTTCTGTCACAAAGGCGTGTCATGCAGCACCGATCACGAACGTATGCCCGCAATAAAAGTTTCTCTCGCAATGATGTCCAAGAGCGAGAAGATTACACGCGCTCGCTTCTGTCACAAAGGCGTGTCATGCAGCACCGATCACGAACGTATGCCCGCAATAAAACTTTCTCTCACAATGATGTCCAAGAGCGAGAAGAATCCACGCGCTCGCTTCTGTCACAAAGGCGTGTCATGCAGCACCGATCACGAACGTATGCCCGCAATAAAAGTTTCTCTCACAATGATGTCCAAGAGCGAGAAGAATCCACGCGCTCGCTTCTGTCACAAAGGCGTGTCATGCAGCACCGATCACGAACGTATGCCCGCAATAAAAGTTTCTCTCACAATGATGTCCAAGAGCGAGAAGAATCCACGCGCTCGCTTCTGTCACAAAGGCGTGTCATGCAGCACCGATCACGAACGTATGCCCGCAATAAAAGTTTCTCTCACAATGATGTCCAAGAGCGAGAAGAATCCACGCGCTCGCTTCTGTCACAAAGGCGTGTCATGCAGCACCGATCACGAACGTATGCCCGCAATAAAAGTTTCTCTCACAATGATGTCCAAGAGCGAGAAGAATCCACGCGCTCGCTTCTGTCACAAAGGCGTGTCATGCAGCACCGATCACGAACGTATGCCCGCAATAAAACTTTCTCTCACAATGATGTCCAAGAGCGAGAAGAATCCACGCGCTCGCTTCTGTCACAAAGGCGTGTCATGCAGCACCGATCACGAACGTATGCCCGCAATAAAATTTCTCTCACAATGATGTCCAAGAGCGAGAAGAATCCACGCGCTCGCTTCTGTCACAAAGGCGTGTCATGCAGCACCGATCACGAACGTATGCCCGCAATAAAACTTTCTCTCACAATGATGTCCAAGAGCGAGAAGATTCCACGCGCTCGCTTCTGTCACAAAGGCGTGTCATGCAGCACCGATCACGAACGTATGCCCGCAATAAAACTTTCTCTCACAATGATGTCCAAGAGCGAGAAGAATCCACGCGCTCGCTTCTGTCACAAAGGCGTGTCATGCAGCACCGATCACGAACGTATGCCCGCAATAAAATTTCTCTCACAATGATGTCCAAGAGCGAGAAGAATCCACGCGCTCGCTTCTGTCACAAAGGCGTGTCATGCAGCACCGATCACGAACGTATGCCCGCAATAAAACTTTCTCTCACAATGATGTCCAAGAGCGAGAAGATTCCACGCGCTCGCTTCTGTCACAAAGGCGTGTCATGCAGCACCGATCACGAACGTATGCCCGCAATAAAACTTTCTCTCACAATGATGTCCAAGAGCGAGAAGATTCCACGCGCTCGCTTCTGTCACAAAGGCGTGTCATGCAGCACCGATCACGAACGTATGCCCGCAATAAAAGTTTCTCTCACAATGATGTCCAAGAGCGAGAAGAATTCCACGCGCTCGCTTCTGTCACAAAGGCGTGTCATGCAGCACCGATCACGAACGTATGCCCGCAATAAAATTTCTCTCACAATGATGTCCAAGAGCGAGAAGAATCCACGCGCTCGCTTCTGTCACAAAGGCGTGTCATGCAGCACCGATCACGAACGTATGCCCGCAATAAAACTTTCTCTCACAATGATGTCCAAGAGCGAGAAGAATCCACGCGCTCGCTTCTGTCACAAAGGCGTGTCATGCAGCACCGATCACGAACGTATGCCCGCAATAAAACTTTCTCTCACAATGATGTCCAAGAGCGAGAAGAATCCACGCGCTCGCTTCTGTCACAAAGGCGTGTCATGCAGCACCGATCACGAACGTATGCCCGCAATAAAACTTTCTCTCACAATGATGTCCAAGAGCGAGAAGAATCCACGCGCTCGCTTCTGTCACAAAGGCGTGTCATGCAGCACCGATCACGAACGTATGCCCGCAATAAAATTTCTCTCACAATGATGTCCAAGAGCGAGAAGATTCCACGCGCTCGCTTCTGTCACAAAGGCGTGTCATGCAGCACCGATCACGAACGTATGCCCGCAATAAAACTTTCTCTCACAATGATGTCCAAGAGCGAGAAGATTCCACGCGCTCGCTTCTGTCACAAAGGCGTGTCATGCAGCACCGATCACGAACGTATGCCCGCAATAAAAGTTTCTCTCACAATGATGTCCAAGAGCGAGAAGAATTCCACGCGCTCGCTTCTGTCACAAAGGCGTGTCATGCAGCACCGATCACGAACGTATGCCCGCAATAAAACTTTCTCTCACAATGATGTCCAAGAGCGAGAAGAATCCACGCGCTCGCTTCTGTCACAAAGGCGTGTCATGCAGCACCGATCACGAACGTATGCCCGCAATAAAAGTTTCTCTCACAATGATGTCCAAGAGCGAGAAGAATCCACGCGCTCGCTTCTGTCACAAAGGCGTGTCATGCAGCACCGATCACGAACGTATGCCCGCAATAAAACTTTCTCTCACAATGATGTCCAAGAGCGAGAAGATTCCACGCGCTCGCTTCTGTCACAAAGGCGTGTCATGCAGCACCGATCACGAACGTATGCCCGCAATAAAACTTTCTCTCACAATGATGTCCAAGAGCGAGAAGATTCCACGCGCTCGCTTCTGTCACAAAGGCGTGTCATGCAGCACCGATCACGAACGTATGCCCGCAATAAAAGTTTCTCTCACAATGATGTCCAAGAGCGAGAAGAATTCCACGCGCTCGCTTCTGTCACAAAGGCGTGTCATGCAGCACCGATCACGAACGTGTGCCCGCAATAAAATTTCTCTCACAATGATGTCCAAGAGCGAGAAGAATCCACGCGCTCGCTTCTGTCACAAAGGCGTGTCATGCAGCACCGATCACGAACGTATGCCCGCAATAAAACTTTCTCTCACAATGATGTCCAAGAGCGAGAAGAATCCACGCGCTCGCTTCTGTCACAAAGGCGTGTCATGCAGCACCGATCACGAACGTATGCCCGCAATAAAACTTTCTCTCACAATGATGTCCAAGAGCGAGAAGAATCCACGCGCTCGCTTCTGTCACAAAGGCGTGTCATGCAGCACCGATCACGAACGTGTGCCCGCAATAAAATTTCTCTCACAATGATGTCCAAGAGCGAGAAGAATCCACGCGCTCGCTTCTGTCACAAAGGCGTGTCATGCAGCACCGATCACGAACGTATGCCCGCAATAAAACTTTCTCTCACAATGATGTCCAAGAGCGAGAAGATTCCACGCGCTCGCTTCTGTCACAAAGGCGTGTCATGCAGCACCGATCACGAACGTATGCCCGCAATAAAACTTTCTCTCACAATGATGTCCAAGAGCGAGAAGATTCCACGCGCTCGCTTCTGTCACAAAGGCGTGTCATGCAGCACCGATCACGAACGTATGCCCGCAATAAAAGTTTCTCTCACAATGATGTCCAAGAGCGAGAAGAATTCCACGCGCTCGCTTCTGTCACAAAGGCGTGTCATGCAGCACCGATCACGAACGTATGCCCGCAATAAAAGTTTCTCTCACAATGATGTCCAAGAGCGAGAAGAATCCACGCGCTCGCTTCTGTCACAAAGGCGTGTCATGCAGCACCGATCACGAACGTATGCCCGCAATAAAAGTTTCTCTCACAAAGATGTCCAAGAGCGAGAAGAATCCACGCGCTCGCTTCTGTCACAAAGGCGTGTCATGCAGCACCGATCACGAACGTATGCCCGCAATAAAATTTCTCTCACAATGATGTCTAAGAGCGAGAAGATTCCACGCGCTCGCTTCTGTCACAAAGGCGTGTCATGCAGCACCGATCACGAACGTATGCCCGCAATAAGAGTTTCTCTCACAATGATGTCCAAGAGCGAGAAGAATCCACGCGCTCGCTTCTGTCACAAAGGCGTGTCATGCAGCACCGATCACGAACGTATGCCCGCAATAAAAGTTTCTCTCATAATGACGTCCAAGAGCGAGAAGAAACCACGCGCTCGCTTCTGTCACAAAGGCGTGTCATGCAGCACCGATCACGAACGTATGCCCGCAATAAAATTTCTCTCACAATGATGTCTAAGAGCGAGAAGATTCCACGCGCTCGCTTCTGTCACAAAGGCGTGTCATGCAGCACCGATCACGAACGTATGCCCGCAATAAGAGTTTCTCTCACAATGATGTCCAAGAGCGAGAAGAATCCACGCGCTCGCTTCTGTCACAAAGGCGTCTCATGCAGCACCGATCACGAACGTATGCCCGCAATAAAAGTTTCTCTCACAATGATGTCCAAGAGCGAGAAGAAGCCACACGCTCGCTTCTGTAACAACGGCGTGTCATGCAACACCGATCATGAACGTGCCCCGCAGTAGAAATTTCTCTCCCAACGATGCCGAAGCTCGAGAAGGAGCCACGCGCGCGCTTCGTACTCAGTAATGCTAAACCGCCAGTATTTTTTAAAAGTTGCCTCCTACCACAGCCAGCAGGAGAGCGGGTCGGCCTGCTTGATCAATTATACGGTGTCACTCGGAGATGGGGCCGTTTACTGGCGCCCGGAACGCCCTCTTGCCGAGGCTGTCTGCACTATGTCGGGAATTCAAATTACCCAAACGGCTTTTCGGACGACGTGCATCCGGAATAAGCGCTCGACAGCCACCAAAGCTTTCTTAAATGTTGTATGGAAGGATGTGACCTCGTCTTGTCTTGGATCTTGAAATGATTTCTTGAGGTATTGGTTTGTTTTTCCTTACTGTCGTGTGCGCCAAGTCCCTGTTTTTTATCGTGAACGATGTGAAGGCTACGCTTGGATCAAGGTGATACTACAAACTCGCGAGCCGGCGAGGCAGTTTGTCTCCCTTACTAGAAAGCTCACTAATTTCTTCACAGTGCGCTGTGTTAGCAGAATCCTACACGAACGAGAGACACGACATGGACGAATCGCGGACTTTCAAGTGTCAGATACCACCTACTCTCGTGCCGATTTCTTCCAACACGGCGCACAGTTCAAAAATAAACAACCACCACCAGGACCACTCTGTTGCCCATTACAAGAGATCGTCGTGAGAATCTTACGACTACCTTTCTATAAAAAGAAACGTCTGCTTCAATGCGGAAACAAGGTTTTTTAATCCCAATCAGCCTTATGTCTTTCTATGTGGTAATAAGGTTTCCCAATCAGGTCGTGCGTATGCGTTGTGTGGAGAGGACTTCCACACACAGGACCGAGTCGGAGCCTTTCTTCTAACATTCGCCCAGTGCGCTCATGCACTGCGGACGTCGTTCCGCGTGGGCGGGTCACCGATCTCTGTGCCATCAATGTGCTAAATCCTGTGTGGCTTTCCAGTTTCACGGAAGCGCTGCTGTCACTGACCTCTATCCAGTATTCGATTCTGCAACCCAGAGGAAACGAATCAGCGACCAACTTTCCTCGCAAAGCCCGTTTCTCGGCCTCGGCTCGAGCAGCGCTAACCAGTGCAGCTGCCCATCCTGAGTGGCGTTCATGCGGCTATCGTGCGTGGCGTTTACCGGCAGAATCTCCGATGCACGCGGCTTCCAAGCGGCAGTCTAAATGCGACACGCGAAGACAACATGCTTGCGGTGCAGGAGCCGTCAGCTACGTGCACCTAAGGCACGGTGGCCGGCTGCGTAGCACCGCAGCTCCGCGGCGCGCCTGTGCATACCGCCTACGTACATAATGCAGCTAATTATATTTTCGAATGTAATGGCACTTATAATGTGCATGTGGGTTAACTTGGGTTTTTAATCTATATGCGCGTAAGATGTACCGATTTAGACTTTCTCGTTTTACGTCCCTGTAAGGAACGAGCACGTTATTTGTTTTGTGGATATTTGTATGCATATATGCCATAGTAGTAGGATTGCGACATGTTTTCGTTGTTTTAGTGATCATCAGTTGCTTTCACTTGCGGCTCACTGGTTGTTTATTCCTAATATTCACATTCCACTTACACCCTGTCTGTCAACCTGACTTAAGGCAGGTATTTTCTTTTTAATCCTTCTGCACATCCAATGATGAAATTATAGCTTATGTATTTGCTAGTTCGCAACTGCCATCCTTGCGATACTCCAGATGACCTGGACTGCGCAAAGCAAGCAGTCAAACCACGCGCCAGACGTGAGGGCCAACGTCACTGCCCCTGGCTCGTTGTCCCGCGGGGGGTCGTCGGCCCGCGCCGACCGGTCGCCTTTGTTGGGGGCTTATTTTTAGGCGGCCGGATAAAAAGAAGACATTCAAGATTGGCGGACCATTCACGGTGACTGTCGCTTCTGAATGCCGGCGGAGAGAATGGAGGTCAGTGGGGAGTGCGCCTATATGCTTAACCTTGCGGCTGCCCAATCGCTCGTTTTCACGGTCGCTTGGCAGTGGTTAATATACATTCCCGGCGTCCACTTCCGGCGCCGGTGAACAGGCGCTGGCGATAAGGCTCGCGGCGCTGGGCTGTGACTCAAGGATCACCGGAGCTCCCCCCCCCCCCCTCCGCCCCTCCCCGCTGCCATCTTCAGCCCACCATTACGTCAGGTTGAGCATCTATTTTCCATCGACTGAAAGGCAAGACCACATCTATGCTAAAAGCTTGCTGATAAAAACATTCTGACCCTATACATCCCCGTCAGTTATGGATACCAACTTGTAAATAGCCTAGTATTGGTACATCTGCTTGTTCACACAGAGAGCATCTGTTTTCTCGTGCATGCAGTTTAAGTGCTTAAGCATATGCAGCAGCCACGGTAACGCGTCTAAAATCAGTGCGCTTGTCGTTTTCAGTGAAATGACTCACGTTTTGGCCACGTAAAGGTTTAACATTGGAGAGCTGAGCAGCGCGGAAATAAAATGTACTGTGAGGAAATCGTATCGACGCCGAAATCTCCCAATGTTGAGCACGCAGCAGAACTAGGGCACCAACTTTCCTGGCCGCGGCAACAGTAATATGAAGTACGCCTCAGCGGCGAAACTCCGAGCATTAACTTGAGCTTGTAAGCGCCGCTTGCGTGCTTCCTCAGAAGCGATTTTCTCCTCGCTATACGGGGGGATAGTTAGAAACATGATCCGTTCTGGCAATGCAGAACTTAGGTGATATACGCGGCTAAGGAGACCTCAACTAGCTGCAGTGAAGCCAATCTCGAAACAGTAAAAATGTAGTCGGTCTTCTGCTACGCCATTAAAATATTAGCGCCACTGCACGGGCGGTTGCGTCGAAAAGCGCAGACTTCGACTATGCTTACCAGATGGGGCATTAAGCTGTTTGAAGAGACCATCTGCTTTCAAATAAACAAATAAATAAACATTATCTCATCTTGCTTTAAAAAAAACAATTATTGATGCACATCCTTATTATTCTCATCCAATATGTCCTTGGGTAACGACTGAGTTCTAAGCCGCTATACAGACTGAAGATAAATGGTATAGAAAGCACAGCCATTGAATATAGAATACATAGAAATAAAGCTCTGGCCTTACTTAAAAATTCCAAAAAGAAGTGTCATATAACTCTTATAGAAAGCAACCAACATGCTCCGCGTAAAATGTGGAAAATAGTTACCTCAGTCACTGCACTTCGGGAGAAGGATCATACACTGCCATAATCTATCCCACCTACTAGAACCACAGAAAGTCTTGCGGAAGACTTCAATCAATGCTTTTGTAATACAGGTCCGACTCTTGCGAAGCATGGTTTTAGGAAAAACAGATCTACTTCCACGGCTTTGCAGTGTTGAAGTGAATTCATCGACAAAGCATCAAATAACCAAGAGTATGTAGTTGACATTTTTATTGATATTAAAAAAGCGTTTGAAACTGTGACCCATAATATACTACTATCAAAGTTACATCGGCATGGATTCAGAAGTCAAGCAAAGCAGTTTTTCGAAAGCTATATTTCTGGCCGTAAGCAAAGTGTTAAAATCGACAAATCCGTATCAAGCCTTCATTCCATCCAGTGTCGCGGCCTCAGGGCTCGGTAATGGGACCATTACTCTTCTATGTGTACAGAAATGATCTGCCAGATGCTCAGAATTAGGCCGGAACCATCATGCATGCTGATGATACAGCCCTTCTCTTCTCTAGTCATGAACCTAATATGGTCGAAAGGCACGCTAATAGTGATCTTCCTCTAATATGCCAGTGGTTTTTACAAAATAAATTAACAAAAACACCTGGATTAAGCCCGCCTACAGTAACGCATAATACCTTTGCTTTTCGGGAGATAAACGAAGATGAAGTGAGACCAATAATTAAAGCTCTGCAAGAAAACAAAGCTGCTGGATATGACGGAATACCAGCGAAAGTGTAACAAAAAGACAGTGTTGAGACTCTATGCGTCCCCTTATGCAACATATTTAACCACGCTATAATTAGTTGCAAATATCCAAGAACTTCGAAGATAGCGAAAGTTGTGCCAGTCTACAGGACTGGTGATCCCAATGACTCCAATAGTTACGGACCCATATCTGTGCGTACTGTAATAAATACCCTTTTCGAAAAGCTAATAGCGCTAGTATATAATAAGTGTCTGCTTGATAATAACGTAATTTGTGCAGAGCAGCATCACATTGTTTCAGGTAAATCAACAACTACTGTCGTTGTAACACTTTCGCAGCAAAACAACACTGCTCTTCACAAAAACCACCTGGCAACAGTAATATTCCTCGACATAAAAAAGGCGGTTGAATGCGTCTGCCACTCCGAGTTCCTGGCAAAATTAAAAGCATGTGGCCTTAATAATAATTCGCTCCAGTTCCTCGTTAGTTAACTCTCCGACAGAAAACAAAAACTAGTTGTGAACAAACATTCCGCATTCCTACCCACAACTTGAGGGCGTCCGCAAGGGTCTGTATTGGGTCCGGTTATGTTTTCTATTTGCCTGAATGATCTCCCGCAAGACGTTCGATTTTCACAGTTTATAATGTACGCGTATGACGGTGCTCTTTTGTTCTCAGCTGCTGAATAGCTCTCGGTCCTGGAAAGCAGGATAGCATCTTTACTGTCTAATATATCCTCATGGTTTTCAGCAAATAGATTAACAATAAATGCAAATGAAACTAAATATGTAGCATTGCACTCTACGAGAAGAAACATTAACAATGACACGATTCACATATCAATAAACATCCGTAGTATTCAGCAGGTGTCTTCTTACAAATACCTCGGCGTCATCTTTGACCTACACCTGCATTGACAAGTACACAGATAGATCCGCTCTATTCTTTCGTGACCTAGACATTACACCTTTCTTTGCTATGCGGAATTTCAAACTAGCTTGTGCGGTTATACATATACTAAACCATAACATCCCACTATCACCATCTGTTTTTGTATATCTGTCTCGTCCAACTAGAAATGTTGCGAACTGCACAGAGTTTTACACTGACGGCTCAAAAACAGCAGGTTATTTCGGAAGTGTAGTGCAAGGAAACTGGCAAAAGATAGTAAGGCTGCCAAAAGCAATCACTTTTACTGCGGAGTGTTATGCTGCCTCTATAGCTTTAAGGAGAATAATAATAATACAGTATGGAAAACAGCATAATTTACACAGATTCACTTAGACTGCTAATAGCATTACATTCAATAAATGCAGTCGAAGGCTTAGTAGCAAACATAATGCATAACAAAGAAGAAGTCACAACACAGCGACGTATCATAAAATTCTGCTGAGTGCCGAGTCATGTTGGAATAGATGGTAATGAAAGAGCCGACAAATGTCCTGCACAAGCTCGCAGGCATGAAATTGAGAAAGCCAGCGTGCCCCACAAAGACTGCATGAAATTAATACACAGTAATCTGAAGGCTAAATGGCAGACAGCTTGGGATAATGAAATAAACAACAAGCTGCATTTTGTAAAGCCTGTCCTCGGCGAACAGAAGGCCTGTACACACCAGGAACGCTTTACAGATGTAATTTTATGTCGTCTCCGCATAAGACACACACACACACCAGACACATAACTTATTTCTAACCAATCAAGACAAGCCTCTTTGTGAAAGATGTGGAGACGAGCTCACACTACACCATATTTTATTATCATGCTCAAAACTCTAAAACCTAAGTATTTTACTCAATTTTACAACCGATGCGTTCCATTTCAACCTGCGCTGCTCTTAAAGGGGCTCTAAAACGCCTTATGACATCAACTTTCTCAATCACTGCATTGTGTTGCCATGAACACCTCACCCAAATAATACACTTCTAAAAGCAGCAGAGAAACAACAATCATGCGCGAGAGTTGGCGAGCCCTTCCCAGCGACTTTTTCATGCTCGCACCCTCCTCTGTCGCTCGCATCTACGTACACATGTTGAGCGATAGTTATTGGTTAGATTCTTTCAGACGTCAGGGAAGCGACCATGGCCGCGGCCAATGAGCCGCGGAGATCCGGCGGGCCAGGAAGCTCTCTCCCGGAGTCCGGGTGGGGCCGGCGGAAGAGCGCCGACCTTCCAGCGTGAAAAAAGTGACGAGAGGAGAGGGAAAGGCGCGAAGACGCTGAAATTCAAATTTTGACTACAGTTAATTCTGTGTCTACAAAGCGCATTAAAAAAATTCTTCCTGGAAAATATTCGAGAAGCGGCGTGCTTTCACATTCCAGGCATGCCGCAACTTTATTAGATACCCTTTCTTTAAGTGATTATGCAATTGTTGATATCTCTTCTGTTTTTAACTTTTTAAGAGAAGCTGGTTTTCATAAACTGTGAATTTCCCACTTGTCGCTGATACACCGCAGCCACTTTCTCATTTTTGAGAATACGGCCGAATTTTCTATTTCATTGGTTGTGAGCCTCTAGATCCTTGCCCCGTCAAGGGCGGCTGCTGAGGTTACCCGACCTTCTTTAAAGATTTTAATACTAGCCATTTATAAATCTTGTTTTTGCTCTCAATACTAGGTAGAAGAAAAAAACTTTTAAGCTTTCTACACCACCATGTTTTTTTTTTCATTTGTAAATTGTGCAGAAAACATTTTTTTCTGTACCTTGGGCTTAGCGCATAACAGCCTCAGCTGCTTATGCGCCATTAAACCCAACACAACAAAACACACACAAGCCTCGGCGTCGTAATGGCGTGCATAGAGAAGGAAGAAAAGTTAATATCCGGTTACTTCATGCTTAGCGGTGTTATAGGCGTGCGTCACAAACGGCAAGACGGCGTCCCAATTCTTCAGGCCAGACGATACATACAACGACATCGCGTTGATAAGTGTCCGGTTGAGGCACTCTGTAAGGCCATCCGTGGCTAAAAACGATTCGTTCAAGCGAGAAGTGTGATACGTCGGCTAATTTGACAGAAACGAGCGCGGCCATTTCCACATATCAAAAAGTCAACAACCTTGATAATCCTGCGGCGGCCGTCAGACGAATTCGGGAAAGGACCAATGAAATCAATTCCAATTTTCTCAAAAGGCGATACAGGGGTATTGACCGGCTGTAGAAGACCAGCCGGTGGCGTGGCGCATCCACTCAGGCGTTGGCAGCGGGCACAACTAGCGACGTAGCGATTTGTTGTCGTGTATTACCTGGGTGGTGGCGTAGCCAGAAATCTTGTTCGAGGGGGGCTCATGTTGCACCGCAGCCTCCTTTTTATATAGCTTGTAGAGAGATCAAATACATTAATCATAACTGCATTGCCATTGCTAATGCTATTGCGTATCAGATGCTGCAAACAAAGTCTTGAACGGTAGGAACTGTCTAGACAAGTAAAAATATGTATTTTTCATACGAGTACATATACGTATGTCCAAAAACCTGAGGCAGAAATAACTGATTTCAATGCTTCCATCTTCTTTGTCTATTTAGTAAGTAAACACAAGGTTTCGAACTTTAGAACTCTGATATATCAGTTGGAAACCGGCATAGTAGTGCATGTCCCTGATATGAATAGTCAAGTTGAGGACAAATATTTTAACGAATCTGGCAAATATTTTAACGAATCTTTGTCATTCAAAAACCTTGTTTACAATTTTTTACATATGCAATGGACAGGAAAAATCTCAGTGATGCTGCCCTTCGTTCCAATTTATTGCGCGGGCGCAGCTGTCATCGGTCGCGTATTGTAATTGCTCCGAAATTATAGTCTCAACAGCGAGCACATATAAAAAGCAGTTCAGCAATATATATATATATATATATATATATATATATATATATATATATATATATATATATATATATATATATATATATATATATATATATATATATATATATATATATATATATATATATATATATATATATAAAATCATAAAAAATTGAAGAAACATAAAATGATTTAACTCACGACGTTTCGGCTGGAGGACCAGCCTTTTTCGAGTGTAGTACAGCGTTTGAAACACGCAGTTTTTATAGAGAATGCGCGAGGTACAAAGTTTACAAGTTTACAGCAAAGCACGAGTTCAAAACACTAGGGGGGGGGGGGGGGGGGGTGGAGGGAAGAGACCAGGAAGAACAATAAATCCAACACCAGAAACGAACTGCAATGAGTCGGAAGTACAATTGTTTACTCTGAATGGTCATTTGTCTTGCGGTAGATTGTACTTCCGACTCATTGCAGTTCGTTTCTGGTGTTGGATTTATTGTTAGCCTCGTCTTTTGTCTGTATCTGTATGCGTGTGTACGGAGTGCCCTTCTAAGAATTGATTAGGAACTTGTATTATTTGATTTCTCTCCTGTTGCCACAACCCTTGTCTGAATGGACATTTCCAAGTCTTGTACAATGGCTCTTCTTTCCTTTTTTCCCCTAATTTTCTTTCTTTTTCTTATTCTTTTTGTCTTTGTGTTCTTGTTTCTTTTTTTCTCTTCTTTTCTAAGAGGCCTCGTTGGCATTCCTCTTTACCCCCCTCCCTTCCTCCCTACCAGTTCCTCTGGAATGTAGCTTCCTCCTTGTACAGGGGTCGAGCCCTTCACGCTTGTCACCAAAATGCTGAGAGGAGCGACACCTCGAGGGCCTTTCCAAGGCAGCCCTGAGGTGGTGGAAAAGAATCTCCCCCTGTTTTTATATATTTTTTATATTTTAATATTTTTATTATCCTAATCTTATTATTCTTTTGTTATTAAAAAAAAAATTTTCGGCCCCTTCGGAACACCTGCATTAAGGTTAGGAGACGCCTTCTTAGATTGTCACCGATTCTCTCTCTTTGTTAAAAAAAAATGATCTTCCTGGTCTCTTCCCTCCCCTCCCCCCCCCCCCCCTAGTGTTTTGAACTCGTGCTTTGCTGTAAACTTGTAAACTTTGTACCTCGCGCATTCTCTATAAAAACTGCGTGTTTCAAACGCTGTACTACACTCGAAAAGGCTGGTCCTCCAGCCGAAACGTCGGGAATTAAATCCTGTTATGTTTCTTCAATTTTTGGTGATTTTATATTATATTGACCAAATCAGCTGCCAGAAATCACTTTTCGTATATATATATACGCACACATACGTGGTGTGTGTGTGTGATATCACATTTGTGGTAATATCACAAACGCGAAGATACAGCTTTTGAAAGGGCAAAAAACCGTCGCTGGGAAAAAAGTTCCCCTCATGTATACACAAAACATGGCAAGAAGGTATTTAAAATACGTATATTCTCTAATAAATGTACATACCTGAGTTAAAAGTTTCTCTATATACAATGTCAAAGAAGCCAAAGAAACATGTTGCGCAATCACAGATATTAACCTTTACGCATAGAAGGACAGGATATCATGCAACAATAAAACTATGATCGCACAAATTGTGATATATATTTGGGCCATGCTGTGGTCGCGACAGCACCGCATGGATAGAATAATATAAGAAGATTGCATAAACCAATACGAAAATGGCTATTTTAGCTGCCTTCAAAGTGGAAACAATCATTCTGCACAGAAAATTAAGGAAGGGTATTTGTCTGGTTCAAAAAACAAGTAAAAGCAGGTAGCTAAAAAAGGAAAGAAAAGTACAAACAAAAGCCACAGATGATGCGACAAGTTGAACAACCCAATATCCGAGAGTGTTTGTTGGGGAAACGCCGTGTGGGCCGGGCTTTATATGAGAAAGTTTAAAATTAGACTGCCCGTTGAATGCATTCCAACAGAAGGCTAAGCCTCTCATTATGCTCACGAAATGTCTTCTCATAAATGATTACATCATCCGGGTAGCACAAGCATACCTGCCCCTTTAAGCCACGCAGGATAGGGTCCATAAATCGTTCTAACGTCCCTGGGACATTGCATAGCCCGAAGGGTATCGCATAAAATTCGTCAAGTCCATCAGGGGTCACAAGCGCTCTCTTTTCTTGGTCCGACGGATGCGTCGGGACCTGCCAATTGCCAGATCGCAGGTCGACCGATGAGATGTAGGAAGCGGATTCAGGACAGCCCACGGCATCATCGATACGCGGAAGAGGGTAAATGCCCTTCGTGACGGCGTTTAACCGACGATAATCTGCACAAAATCTCCACGAGTTCTACTTCTTCCTCAGCAAGATGGCAGGGGCAGCCCAAGGACTGGAGGACTCCCGCATAACCCCTTTCTTCAACATGTCCAGGGCCTGTTCATTGGTTACCCGCCGCTCAGCCGAGGACTCTCGACAGGGCTTCTGCCTGATCGGAGTCGAGTCGCCAGCATTGATCTCATGAGACATACGTGGAGCTGGAGGCACAAAAATCGGATTATTGGGCAAAATCAAACACAGATGCGTATTGTGCCAGAACACGTAATTCACGCTGCTTGGACGAGGAGAGGGATTTATTTATCATCATTTCTTTATCATTTTTGATATTTGTGCTGTAGTGAGGATTTCGGATGAAGAGACACAGACAGAATGGTAAGGACTTCATAATCGTGAAATGTAGCCAACTTGAGTTCGGAGGAAAAAAAAACAAAGTGGTTCCGACGAAATGTTCACAGTCCTCACGTGGGCGCAACCATATACGGCCTCAACGTGCTCGCAGGGGTGCGTTTGCTTGCAGACGTTGGTGAGTGGCGACACGACGGGTTCCCGAGCATCCGCAGGGACATCCCCGCAAGGGGATGATGGTGAACAGTGCATCACCACGGACCCGAGCACCCACGCCTAGCCTTGCGTGGCATCGCCGTGCCCGGGGAAAAGGGGATCATGGCGGTTATGCCGATGCCGAGTGTTTGGACCATTAACGCCCCTCGGCGGAGGCAACACACCACTTTGACCCCATCTTCCTGTAGACGGCACCTCCAGCCTGACCCTACCGGGGGAATCGGCAGTCGCCTTTTCCTATCCTCCTCTCCCATCTCTCACTTTCGTATCCCTTTATCTCAACTCTCCTGTCTCCTTATCTCTTCTTAGATTTTCCTTTCATGCGGCGAGGTTTAGTCTTGTGTGGCTGACCACCCTGCGTTACGCCATATTTGCTAATAGTCATAGTGTACAACTGGCATGGGCAGAACTTTTTTCTAAGTTCCTGTCCCTTCTCTTTGTTGGGCTCCGTGGTGGGCGGTTGGCGCTGTAGCCGAACAACGCATACATCCTATGGCCTCCAATTCTTCAAAACATGATCGCCCCGACAAAAGGAGGCGGACCGAAGCCACAGCATAGTTCCTGCATGGAACCAAACCACTTTCGCAAAATATCTTGTGATCCACTCCGAAATCCAAGAGAAACCAGCCCGAATATTGTCCTCATTCCTCGTGTCAAAATTCTTGACAGAATCCTTAGGCTTAAGATACAAAGTCAGCAAAATAGTCAGTGGAGGCCTTCTACTCGAACTTAACAATGAAGCATAGCGTGCAAAGCTCCCAACCATTCAGTCTATTGGGGATGTTCTTGTGACCGTCAGTGCACATCGAGCCTTAAATACCGTCCGCGGCGTAATATCCGGCTCAGACGTCCACCACCTCACCTAAATGGGAGTGCTAGATGATCTTGCTGAACAAAACGTGGTAAATGCCCAGAGATTCACCATACGTAAAGACGGTAAAGGCATTCCTACAAAGCACTTGATCCTAACATCCTATGCAAGTACACTACCTGGGACAATACAAGTGGGATAGCTGAAAATCCAAGTCCGACCATGCATTCCGAACCCTCGTAGATGCCTTAACTTTCAAAGATACGGCCATGGGTCAAACAGCCACCGCAGTCACAAAACCTGCGCAAAATGTGCCTCGAAGGAGCACGCAACGGAGAACTTCGATGCAGTGGCGTCCCTCTGTGCCAGCTGCAAAGGAGACCATCGTGCTTACTCTAGGTCTTGTTCAAGATGAAAAAATGTGAAAGAAATCATAACCCTGAATACAAAAGAAACTATATCATTCAAAAAAGCCCTTAAAAGGTTGGCACTCACAAACCCGTTTCTATTCGCAGCAAAGACAAACTTGGCGGATGTGGTGCGCAAGGGCGCAGCACCACACCCGGGTCTCGCCACTGCCCAGGCAAAGCCTCTGGCAGGGCCATCCCCGCCCCCGGCAGACGCAGCGAAGGCTGCCCTGCCACCTGTGAAAAGGGACCCGCTGGCATTTCAGCCGGCCGCTCGCAAGGCTTCCCCCAGTCGGGAGAGGCCTCTAAACCGCACACCCGCGGGTTCTACGCGGCCGTCCAGGACCCCTAGTGAAGCAATGGGCACAACTCAAAACTCGCTCCCGCTACAGCGGCGGAGCAGCTCTCTTGGGCGTAAAAGAAAAGAGAGAGTCCCCATTACAGGACCCTTAAAATCTTGAACCAGTTTTTAACTCCCTCCTTAAAACTTAAACAACATGACATTCCTAGTTAGTTGTAACTGCCGACGAATTTGAAAGAACAACAGTGATATGACATATTCTAAACTCTCTTTCACCTGTGGCCTTCTGCCTACAGGAAACTAACCTAGGTTCTAAACATATAAACATTTTAAAAAATTATGAAGACTTTCGGTGCGACCGAGAACAAGCGAGTAGCTCTCCGGAGGTGTTGCGATCATCATCCGGTCTGGTTTTGCAACCCGTGAAACCAAGTTGAAAACCAAATTTGAAGCTGTTGCAGTCACTGTTATCCATTTTAAAACTATCACAATATGTTCCATATATCTTGAGCCACACCAAACAGTTACACTTCAGGACATGGAAACACTTGTAGAACAGCTACCAGACCCATATCTCTTAGTCGGGGATTTTTATGCACACTCCTTTTTCTAGGGAAATGAAGAAACTAACACTAGAGGCCGCGTTTCCGAAGATTTTATTCTACGGAATAATCTCCGTCTACTAAATTCAGGAAAGCACACATATTGCCCCCCAAGCACTGGAAAAATGAGCTCTTTAGATTTATCGTTCAGTTCACCAACTCTTTTTACTGATTTTAAATAGGATGTTCTTGATAACCCACAGGGACATTATCATTTTCCAATAATTATTAGCCGGTCACCCTCTCCATCAATCATCCCGAGCAAACCTCGCCATTGTAAGTTACACTTGGGTGACTGGGCACTGTTTAGTGGAAATGCTAGTTTGGAGAAACTGTTTTCGGATTATCTAAGTGTTGCGGAACTAAATAGGATTATCACTACCTCTATAATTACTGCTGCACGCATATCTAGTCCTCAGTCGTCGGGCGTAGTGAGACAAAGTCGGAAGACGTGGTACTCACAAGAATGTAAAGAAACAAAAAGGACACAAACAAAATAAAGCATGGGGAATTTTTCGTGCGTACCTTACTCATCAAAACCTTGTAAATTTCAAAAAAGCAAGAGTCAAAGTAAGGTATATCCGTCGAAGCGCAGAAATACATCATGACAAAACTGTATAACATATATCAACAGTTCAATAACATCGAAAAAAGTGCGGGAGCAAGTTAACAAAATAAATGGGAGGGGGCGGGGGATCTACTTCCCCTTCACAATCCCTTTTCTCACAGGCCCAAGCACAAAAACAAGTACTAAAGAATCGGTAGATATTATAGCTGAACAATTGTCTGCAATTTCTAATTCTGCACATTACACAGTCATGTTTGAAGCACAGAAACATAGCTGAAAAACAAAGTCTCTCAACATTCTGAACAAGTCGCGGTTCGAAAGAGCCATATAATAACCTAATTACACTCGAGGAGATTCATAAAGTACTGCCAGCTGGTAAACAGACAGCAGTCAGCCCTAATGGGATACATTATGAGATGCTGGCACACCTTTCCGAAGCCTCAGTAGAACCACTTCTAAAATTTTTAACAAAATACGGAAACTAACAAAAATACCAGAGGCTTGGAAAAAAGCAGTTATTGTGCCATTACTGAAACCTGGAAAGCCACCCACTTCCGCTGCTAGCTACAGACTCATAGCACTCACAAGTTGACCGGCCGAACCTTTCGAAAGTGTGTTGAATATCAAGTTAATGTTTACCCCCGAAAGCCGTGAAATTCTTGACATCCACAAATGCGGCTTTAAAAAAGGATGCTCGGCAACTGACCATTTCGTGCGCCTTGAAAACACTGTACGAGAAGCGTTCATACACAGGCAACACTGTCTAGCAGTATTTTTGACATGAAAAAGGCTTACGACACTACCTGGAGGTTTGGCATTGTCCGCGACCTAGCAGACCTAGGTATTCGCGGAAGGGTGCTGAACTGCCTGAAAGATTTTCTGTCGGAACGTTCATTTCGTGTGCGCCTGCGTTCAACACTTTCCGAAAAATTCGCTCAGGAAAGCGGTGTACCGCAGGGCTGCATTCTGAGTATAACGCTATTTATTGTGAAAATGAATTTCATACCGAAAATAATTTCAAAGTCCATCATGTATTCTGTATATGTTGATGACCACCAGATTGCATGCACATCATCCAGCTTATCAACCTGTGAGAGACAGATACAACTCACACTAAACAAACCAGCGGTTTGGGCAGACAAAAACGGGTTTAAGTTCTCCCCATCAAAAAACAGTGGCAATTCTTTTCTCGTTCAAAAGATGATTGCACAACGACCCCACCATACATCTAAATGAAACCATGCTACCTATAAAACAAGAACATAAATTTTTAGACATAACATTTGACAAAAAACTAACATTTCTGCTCTACGTAAACACACAGAAAAAGAAAGCCTCTCAATATTTAAACGTACTGAAAGCGCTTTCAAGGATGCATTGGGGATCCGATAGAACATGTCTTCTGTGCATATACCGCTCTTTGGTACGTTCCTCCTTAGATTATGGGTGCATTGTGTACGGTTCAGCAAGACCGCCATACCTAAAAAAGTTGGATCCAGTCACAACTCAGGCCTACGCCTCTCGTGTTGCGCATACAGAACATCTCCCATAGTTAGCCTTTATGTAGAAACTAATTAACCTCCTCTTGAAGTTAAAAGAACCACTCTGACTTGTTCGTATATCCTTAAAATAAAGTCTCTACCAAAACTCATCTGCTATCCACTTGTAACGAGCGGCCCTTCCAAAATTATATTCAACAACAAACCGCAAGCCACCAGGCCTCTACTCTTGCGATTTGAAGATATGTGCAAGGATCTCTACGTACTTGACATATTACCCGGTGTTGCACAAAGGCGAGATTCACTACCCGCGTGGTACAATTTTCCTGGAATTTGCGATTTTACTCTTGCACAGTTCCACAAAAAAACAGACTCGACAACAATATATCATACAAGAATTTCTTGCACTTGAAGAAAAAAAAATTGCTGATTGCCTAGCGCTGTTAAGCCAGGATATACGTAGCGAAAGCGCGGCGACATCTGGTTCGGAAGAGTTAATATATGAAAGGCGCGCATTTACTACATGCGCCTTTATTCAAGATAAAACCTTGAGCCGTCGTGGCAGAGTGGTATAGCGTCTCTGCCTAAAACGCCAACGGCCCTGGTTCGATTCCGAGCCTCGACACAGGGTTATTTTTTTATTCAGTGAGTGTGCGGGGGTATCAGTGGCTCCCACCACAGACCACGTGGTTGGGCACGTGGTCGGTCACGAGGTGCGGAGCAGCTGCCGGCGCCGTGGCTAATCACGTGACCAGTCACGCGGTTGGTCACGTGGTGCTGTGCGACCACGGCGAAACTGCGTGTTCGTAGCCAATGTAGCTTTGGCTATAAAATACGGTGACTTCACGTATTTTCATGCTGATTGTTTGAAAAGGCATGTTCCCGTAGGAAGGGCAGAATTGCGAGCGAATTCGGAGGACACAGTACGGCTTCCACAGGGCGCATCCATCTTCACTGCAGAATGTTTCGCACTGTGTAGCCATAGTAAACGAAAACCTCACAAACAGTAATATTTACACAGACTCCTTAAGTGTACTTACAGCTATTCACCATAGAAATGTAGCCACTCTGCTGCTTCGTGAAATCATACACAATATAGCAACAGCCACAGCCCAAGGACAAAACATAAAACTCTGCTGTGTCCCGAGTCATGTCGGAATAACAGGCAACGAGAGAGCAGATTTCGGCGCTGCATGACCTCGGGGCAAGGAAATAAAAAAACTTATTATACTTATTAGAGATTGCATGAACTTCGTGGAGCGTAAATTGAGAGAAAAATGGCAGTCGTCTTGGAACAACGAAGTCGATAACAAATTACACTTGATTAAGCCTGTTTTAGCCGAATGGAAGTCATGTGTGAAACAAAAAACGTTGCAAGGAAGTGATTCTTTGCCGTCTCCGAATAGGCCACGCACACCTTACGCACAACTCCCTGCTAAGGAAACAAGACAAACATCTTTGTGAAAAATGCGGAGATGAACTTACGGTTAACATTATCTTATTCTCTTGCGTGAAACTCGAAAAACAAAGAAAACGTACTTTATAAATTTTATAACAAAAACATTCCTTTCCATCCTACACTGCTTTTAGGAGATAATGGAATCGTAGACATGTCTTCCGCTTTTAGCTTTTTAAGAGAAAGAGGATTTCTCGAAAAACTCTAAATTTTTTACCCACCGCTCTGTTGGAATTTTAATACACCTCAGCCACATTCTCAACCCTGAGAAGAAGGCTGAGGTCTTTACTTGTTTCATTGGGATCCTCGAGACCCTTGCCCAGCCAAGGATAGCTACTGAGGTTACCAACCCTCTTGAAAGCTTTTAGTAGTAGCCATTTCTAAAACTTCCCTATGTGTTCACGAGATAGCACTAACGTTTGAGGCCCTCTACAGCACGGACGATTTTCATATTTCTATAAAATTCAGCAAAAAACTTTTCCGATACCTTGTGCTTGGCGCATGATGGCCTTATTTGCCCATGTGCCATAAAACACACCACACATACTACCTCAACGACGGCACGGGGCATCAGCATTTTTTTTCTTAGCGGTTTTGTTCAAGTCGGCTTCATTGAATAGAAGGTGGATGCCTGCTTGGGCGCCAGAGCAGTGGACAGGCACAAACATTGCCGCCAGAGCTGGTAACAAGACATCGTTGGTCACATAAAATGCTCCGTCACACGGGTTAGGTGATTCTTCCACCAAACAGACTTAATATTGCGCTCCAGAAAAATTTCTTCTGCTACGCAATCGACCATTGCTTCACAATCGCGCAGAAGATCAGTGCCTAGAATGACATCATGCGTGGCTCGTGCTAAAACTGCGAAGTCAACCCGAAACGTTTCCCCAGCGGTTGAGACTGATACGCAGCAGAGACACACACGCCGCAAACGTTATCCCCCAACACCGAGAAATCAAGCACTTCGGTGCCAAACAAACATTGCCGCTGATCTAAGGCAATTTTCAAAACAAAGACTCATTACGGAGACTGCGGCACATGTATCCACTAAAGCGAAAGTCTTTACACCATTTGCACTAACATGCAGTTTGTTCTTCCACATTAAACATTAAAACAAGCAGAGAAATTGGAGATTAATTTAACGCGACCTCATCTCCAACGTCCGTTCCCTTTTTTTATTCTGACAGTGTGCCTGCTGGCATAAAGTATTGTATACAAATACAGGTACGCATTAGACTCTCGAAGAAAGTCCATGAACGTCTGGTGGTGCGGCCCAAAAATCCATTCTTCTACATCCGGTGCACGGCCTGGGGGCGGTACACAGAGGCGAAGGTGTTTCTGCCGGATAGTACGCAAGAGGGGCACGTACACGCATACATCGGCCGCTCCTGCTAGTTTCCCGGCGGTGGCGAAGGCGGTGACAGGGACCGGCCTCTGTGCTGGGGTGGTGGTGTGAAGCTGCGATCAGAAGCGGGAGAGTCACTCCGAAAGGCGCCCGAGCGAGGTAGTTGTCGACGAGGCTGATTCCACGCAGCGTTGTCCCGGAAACGCGGCGAAGATCGAGTCCAAGAGCGTGCGGCCTGCTGCCACCGGCGCTGAAAAAAGCGCGCCATTTGGCCACGACGGCCGCAGTGTAAGAAATCGGCGAAAAACGTAGGTGCCGGCGGGAACGGACGGTGGTCGATAGAAGGGAGGAGCTGCACGGATGTTTTGGCGGGCAGGACCACGAGGCCGAGGGTTGAGCATGCGGTGGCTGGACAGCGCATTCGTGGTAGACAGGCGGTGTGCCACCGACGCCTTGCAATTTCTTGGTCAGCTCTTCACTGACAACTACGCGGACCAGTGAGGCAAGATCGTAATTAACAGCTCAGTCAACGCTGGCGACTGTTGTAACGTTAGAAAGGCGTCCAAATTTCGGTGAAATTTGCCGCATTTTTACGCCTCAAACGCATACAGCCGTGCTGAATAACGTTCGAGGTACTGGCGAGGGTATCCTTAATTAGAAAATGATAAACATCTTTAGCAGTCACCTTTAAAAGATGGCCAACCTTGTCTTCCTCGGACATGCGCCTGTTCAGAATGCGGAAAAGCCTCAGAACTTCCTTGATGTGAGTCGTGCACGTCCTCGTTCAGACAGGGTCAGTTCTGCTTTGCGTTTCGCAGATGCGGAGTCTCCATAGCACTGAGTGCTCTCGTCTACGAACTTGCCCTACGTATGCAGGGTGTCTTCGTGGTTCTGGAATCACAGTAGCGCTGTGCCGGCCAAAACGAATACCGTCGGCGAGCTGCATGGCTGAGTCCCGGCTGTTATACCTTTTGACACGTAGGTCGTGTGTCAGCCAATCTTCTACATCCGCGTCGATTAGACCGGAGAACATTTTGGGTTCACGGTGGTGCGGCCTGAAACTAACCAGTGCCAGATGTTGGGAGTCGTGTCCTCCGTCGTGGCTCGCCATGGCTGTGCGGCCAGGCGGCCCGACGTGTGCTCTGTCGAGTTTCTGCGGAGTCCGGGATTACCCGCCACGCTCTACCAAGTTGTTACGGGAATGTGTTGATTTACAAGATGAACGGGAAACGGATGAAGACGGGGAACGGCCAGTGTCAGTGACAGCTGTCAGTGTCAGTGACAGCCAGAGTTCTCGCGCTTCAGCCTCGTTCTCTTCTGCCATGGCTTCTATCATGCCTCTTCTTCATGACTTTTAACTTTTACAAATGCAAGGTCAAGACATTTTCCCGCCTTCATAACCCAACTAACACTACCTACTCTCTGAACACTGTCCCTGTTACCCGCACAACAAAATACAAATATCTTAGTCTGCACATGGCACGATCGCTATCATGGTTAACGCGTATCGAAACCATCTCGCGTGCCCTGGGCTACATGCGACGTAACTTAAGCAACACATCACGAGAAATTTAAAAAACTGGCATAGTTAACGTTCATCAGACCAAAGCAGCCATCTACGATCCATCACAAGCATACATCGTCGATATCATCGAAGCCATTCGAAGCCACGCTGCACGATTTATCACCTCTGCCTGTTCAAAATAATTGAGCGTCACTTGATTAAAAAAAACATTCGACTCCTATACCTCGCATCACGCCGGCTCGCCTTCTTCATACGTTCTATTGCCACCCGCGGTCCACACACGAACTTCTAACAACACCTCCGAAAAGATCATTCCGTTTAAATCAGAGTCTTTAACACTCAGTTCTACCCGCACCCAAGCAATTAATAGTTCATTCTTCCTCCGTGGAATATTATTGTGGAATTCACTACCCTAAAACATAGTAACGTGCACACACAGTAGAAAATTCCACGATAAACTGAAAAGTCATATTGGTTAATACGTCATTCCACGTGATCAAACGGCACCACCTGATTTATTTCCACTTTGTACGTTTTTTTATTGATTGCTTGCTGTATTCTTTCTTTTTTCTTTTCTCTTGCTTGTTTGCAATGTATTTTGTTTTTTTCTTTCCTTTTTTTGAGCTTGTTCAAGAAATTTTAAACATGTTATCTTACATCCCTTTATGCAATGCCTTCGTGTCCTTAAGGAAAAAATAATTGAAATTAAATGAAGCCGGCTTCGTGCACCGCCGCACCACGCAGCGTAATCGGCCCAACAATATAATAACGATAATCATCATGTAATAATTATAATAAAGCTATCAATAATACATATACTACTCACCCCCCTGTACAAAGAGGATTCTGGTGTGGGCTAGTTGGTGCATACTTTCTACGTCCTGTGTTTTCGTGTTTCTTCTCGTCCTCGTTCCGTTGCGCAGTGTCAATCTGTGTCCCTGTACAACACAGAACTGCAATAATTTCCTTTGTAACATGAAGCTTCTATGAGCCACATACCAAACCTTTGGAAAAAAACTGTGTGCGCGCAGGCACACTGGCACATACTGCACAGCACTGTCGCATTAACAGTGAGATAGCAAGCCCAATTCCCTTTTGGCTCCTTGACAAGACAGGCTATCTAGGACAGTCCAGGCCGCCAAATGACCCCTTGACGAAATTAAAGATGTGAAGCATCCTACTAATCGTATGGCTGTTGCACTTTGTAATTTTCATCATACCAGCTGTAGCATAGCGTGCAGTTTTTTTGTCAAATCGTGAACTCCATGCACGCCGACTTTCTCTGCTAATATCTTGTGATTTATCTTTCTGGTATCAAAATCATTGCCACTGAAATGGCGCACATTGTTATGGCGCGCAGCAGTAGGCCCTCATTATTCACTGAAAATCTGAATTAAGCCTCTAGCTTACTGTGTAACCTATTTGTTATAACCTCACAAATGTCTACTGGCAAAACTAAATTATTGTTTTTAAACGAAGCACGCGGTAAGAAAAAATAAAAAACTACTCGTGTTTATAGCATGGCGGGCATGAGGAGAACTTAGAACAAGTTCAAAGCAGGGAATCTGCAAATACAAGCCCAGCAGTAAGGAAATGGGTTCAAGTCAAACATGGTCGCAGCATCGACATGTCGATGCTGCAGTACTTTCAGAAATGGCTCAATGTCAGCAATGCAGAGCCAACCGGCGTGCAATACCGCTAGCAAATTTTGAAAAATCAAAATAAACCTCGTTTATGTGGTTTGGCAATATATACAAAAATGGCCCTGTCGAGACCATACGACAAATGCTAACCGATAAGTTTCCCCAAAAAACAATAACTGCTCGTTGTGGAAGGTGCAGATATGCAACTACATTCAAGAGAACAAATTTAGGCGCGCAGAAACTGCAAAGAGGAGTATGGAAATCTTGAGCACCTTGAGTAGAAGAAAATACCTTGTGCCATGGCGCTATTTGGCCACAGATGCCCTTGCGCCATAAAAATCCGTCATCATTAAATAATGGTCATTGCAGGCAGTCTCAGGTAAATGAACTTAGCAGATGCACGTGTTCACATCCACTGATGACATATGCTTCTGAAGGCTTCGAGAATGTCTCAAACAGGCTGTTGCCGCTTATCGAGGAAGCACTACTTAGCAGCTGTTCAACACCGATTAAGCCGAGTGTTCGTAAGCAACAGCAAATCTGGGATCAAGTGCCGATTATATGAGATAGATACTGCGCCATTTCTTTTCCTCAAAAACAAATTATTATTATTATTATTATTATTATTATTATTATTATTATTATTATTATTATTATTATTATTATTATTATTATTATTATTATTATTATTATTATTATTATTATTATTATTATTATTATTATTATTATTATTATTATTGCCAGTCGAACTGTGAAAAAATCGACAGAGTTCAGATAAAGTTTTTACGCATATTTCAACATCGGTTTTCTTGCAAAACTTCTAGCTCTCATCCCAGACGGAGTAACTCACTGCAGCTTCCTTCTCTTAGCTGCCGTCGCGTGAGGGCAGATATAATTTTCTTGTATAAACTTCTTCATGGTCACATTCTATGCCCTCAGCTCCTAGCGCGTATCCTTTTGCGTGTACCGCGAAAGAGCATAAGGGAATTCAGACCATTTCAAGTTTCTGCGCTCCTGCACTCCCTCTCCCCTCTGGACAGAATGCAAAAGTTGTTTAATTCTCTTTGTCCTCACCTTGATATATTCGAAAATTCTCTCCCTTCCTTTATATTGAATGTCCGTGACGTTCCACTTTGAGCACTCTTTTTCTCATACATAACTTCCCCTTTCATGCATTTTGTCTTTACTACACTTGTGCGTTTGCACCGGTATTATATTGTTTTTTTCTCTCCTTAATTGTACATCACGTGTACTTGTTTTCATTAATATTATTTCTTTAATACTGTGTACTCACGCCTGATTGTCTGTAACGCGTTCACTAATTACATTTCTTATTGTGTATGATTGTATTTCTAGCTTGTATTTCAGAGATCTCTTATTCGTTCATATTAGTATTGGCTTTATTCTTGTTTGTATTTTGATATATGCTGTACTTGGCTGTTATCGGTCGTTCTTGTGTTCATTTTCTTTGTTTATTGTTTTGTTAGTTATTTATATGTCTGTGGCCTGTTCTAGCTGTTTTCATTTACCGCTGTTCTCGCTGTTTCCTTGTTCTCGCTTTTTTGTTTCATGCTTGCTGTCGCGCCTAGTTTATGTGTCTTTTTTTTCTATCGCCTTGACTGCTGCATTACCTCCCCTGAGTGTCTTCCTTTGTAGTGAAATAAATGTACATTTTGTACGTGTGAATGGTGTACCAGCACCAAGACCTTTGGGTTGTTCCTGGGCACCGAAAAAATAAAGATTGATAGATTGATTGATTGATTGATTGAAAGATTATTATTATTATTATTATTATTATTATTATTATTATTATTATTATTATTATTATTATTATTATTATTATTATTATTATTATTATTATTATTATTATTATTATTATTATTATTATTATTATTATTATTATTATTATTATTATTATTATTATTATTATTATTATTATTATTATATGCTCTTATGATGGATAGCTGCATTGCTTGTCAAGTTGTATTACCAAGTGATGGGCGGATTATGAAGTGCTCAGATTGCCAACACTCAAATCACTTAGGGCAGGGCTGCTCGGGAATAGCACCCAACACATTTAACACAATGGGCCCAGCCAAACGCGAAGCATGGGTCTGTAAAACATGCAGAACTTCCAGAAAGCGCTGTGGTTCTTCATCGCAGCTAGACGATGTCAACGTGAAAGATAGCACTCAAGAAATTTCAGCCTTGATAGAAGAGATAAGAGAAATAAAAAGAAATGTTGAATCGCTGCCAGCGCTAGTGGTGAAGGTAGATTCTTCGCTACTTCTGAAAACAGAAATCCTGAACCTGACTAAAACAGTGGGAGAGCTTGAAGAATCAGCTAATTTTTTGTCAAAAGAATGCGACTCATTTCGAGTACAGTTAAAGGCGAGCCAGGAATCCGCATGTGCTTGGGACAAAGAAATGCAGGCATTGCGTGAGACTGTGAACAAGCAGAACGCGCAGCTACAGAGTTTGCTCAAAGAACAAAACGATGCAGAGCAATACAGCCGTAATGCTAACCTTGAGATATATGGTTTGCCAGTCACTCCAAATGAAAACCTGCTTGATAGGCTACAGAACGTGGCGGAAAAACTGCAGCTGGAAGACTTTTCCCGTGACGACATTGTCGCTGTACATCGCCTTCCGGCCAAGAAAGACAGCGTTCCGATCATCCTGGTGCGCTTCACTAACGTAGCAACCAGAGAAAGATGGTTTAACGCTCGAAGCAAACTCAAGGTCTTGTATGAATCAAAGGTGCTGGAAAAGATCTTTTTTAATGACAACCTAACAAAAATGAACCGTGAACTGTTCTGGAAGGCCAGGAAGGTAGGAAAAGAAAAGGAGTACAAATTTGTGTGGGCAAGAGGAGGCAAAATCTTTGCTAGGAAAGAGGAGAAGGCGCCTCTTATCCGAGTAGTCTGTGAAGCAGACCTAGATCTAATACAATGAACGGCGCTCCATCAGCTACGCTAAGTTTTCCTGACTTTGAATCATTTAAGCAGGACTTCGGTCCAAACTCTGGTACAGAATTTACTCTGATAAATGTTAATATACGTAGCTTGCGCAAATACTGGGACGAGTTTAGAACTATTGCAGAAGGTGCCATTGATTTTATAGATATTTTTGTGCTAACAGAAATTAATGTTCCAGATTCCTGCCTAGATTTGTTTACCCTGAAGGGCTACCAACCAATGTTTGCGCCTCGTTTTTCACGTAGAGGGGGTGGAATCGCTGTTTTCACCCGGGACACGTTTAATATATCTAGAACGGATATATCATTTTCACATGCCGAATGCCTAGCTTTGGAACTATGCTCCAAGTTAACATCTCTTATGTTGCTGGCAATTTACCGGCCGCCATCAAACAGCATCAGCCGTTTTCTTCTAGAACTGGAAATAATCTTGCAGGCTAATAACACAATAGATCAACTCTGCATAGCAGGTGATTTAAACATAGATACGCTATGTCACACTAAAACGGTTGCGGCAGATTATCTAGCTGTTCTTTCAACGTTTGGCATAGAAAATGTTATTAACGCACCGTCTCGCAAAGAACCCCTGGGTGGTAGATTGGTCCAGTCGTGTCTTGATCACATAGACGTACGTGCTCCTAACTGCGAGTTGTCGTCAGCTGTCATTAATCAACGTTTAGCCGATCATTACTTTACTGTTTGTCGTTTCTTTGACCGTACTACTAATAAGAATCCAGGGCGCTCAACTTATGACACTGCAAAAAATAACGTGCACGTTGCTATAGTGGATCAGCGCAAATTAGATAATCTAATTGGAAACTTTGACTGGCAGGCATTATATAGGTCTAATCCCCCGGACTTAGTTTATTCTCGGTTCTGCCAGCAATTAAACAAGTTAGAACAGGCATGTAAGCGGATCATCCGCAAAAAACAAAGAAGTAATCATGTCTGGTTTAATGATACTATTATGCAGGCAATTTCACATAGGGATTGGTTATGGAAACGTCGTAAACGCTCCCCTAAAAATATTGAACTACAAATCGAATATAGGACCGCAAGAAATAAGGTTGTTGCGCTTATTCGTTCCGCTAAACGTCAGTATTACCGTGAACAGTTTAAGCGAGCAGCCAGAAACCCCGCCAAAACATGGTCACTGATTAATCATATCAGAGGCGTTAACAGAAATGAGTCTTCTTTTCAAGAAATATTTGCATGCAATCTTCAGGAAACCGCAGAATTGTTCAACGAACACTTCGCACGTGTGTCTCGCTCAAAATCATCCTTGCCACAAAACAGCTGTTCCTTGACGCGTACCATATCGGCGTCCGCCTATTTACCGAAGATGTCGTCATTAGACCTTGCGCGCATAATCTTCAATTTCAAACGGAATAAACCACCGGGCCTTGATGGTATTACTGTGGCCCTGCTTCAGAGAAATTTTGAAGTTCTGGAGAATATTCTTCTTTTTATCCTTAACGGATTCTTAGAGACTGGTATGATACCAAGTACGCTAAAAACAGCGATTGTGAGGCCGGTATACAAGGGTGGCAAGAGAGAGAACCTTGAAAATTACCGACCAATTTCGATTTTGCCAATACTCTCACAAATTTTAGAAAAATTTATGCTAGAGTGCATGTCATCATTTTCGAAAAAATTTTCTGTTCTATCTGACCGGCAGTTCGGATTCATAGAAGGCCGTGGAACGATTTCACTGCTCGAAGAATTCTCGGACGAGTTATACGCGGCTTTTGAACACAATCTGTTTGCTTGCTGCCTGTTTCTAGATATTGGCAAGGCTTTCGACACAGTAAATCACGAAATATTGTTGCGAAAATTGTACCTGTACGGATTTAGAGGTCCATTTCATGAATTGTTGAAAAGTTACTTACAAGATCGCTCACAAGTCGTAGCCCTCGATAACAACACAGTCATTAGCAGCCGTCAGATACTGAAAGCGGGCGTTCCCCAGGGATCTATTATATCGCCATTACTTTTCAATCTATTTATAAATGACTTCGCATCAACAGTGTCTAATGCCTTGGTCTTTCAATACGCCGATGACACAGTTTTACTTTCAAAGCACATTTCCTACAAACATGCTGTTGCTTTACTACAAGAAAACATCTGTAATGCGATGAACTGGTTTTCTCTGAATGGCCTTTTGATAAACCAGCAAAAAACGAAATTAGTCTGCTTTAGAAACCCCTTGAAGACAACTGTACTGAATGAATCGATCTTTTTACACTGCCACAATGATAAAGACTGTCATTGTTCTCCAGTTGAAAGTGTCCATTGCATAAAATATCTGGGTGTTTACTTTGATGCTGACCTCACGTGGAACAGTCACTTGGCACACATTTGTAGCAAATTGCGTAGCACTGCCTGGTTACTGTTTACTGTTAAATCTTTCATACCATTAACGGTAAAAAAGACAATCATGCACGCTCTAGCATACAGTGTACTGAGATTCGGCATCACACTGTTCGCGCACTGCTCTCAAAAGTGGCATGACCGTGTTGACACGCTCTTAAAAAGTATGTTGAAAAGTACCGCCTATGCACATTCCTTTCCACCTTCAGATAACTTATTTAATATCCTTGGTCTTCCTTCCTTTGAGCGCTTATATAAACAAACCGTTGTTCTCCGACACTTCTGGAATCCTGCGTTCAAGACAAAATCAGTTGAGGCCAGAACGCTACGTAAAGGCCAACGCTTTAAGATCCATAGATACGCGACCAGATACGGCAAAGCAAGACGCTGTGTATACGTCCCTACATTATTCAATAGCCTTCCTGATGATGTGTTATCCGCTACTTCTAAGGCAACTATTAAACGCATGATTAAAACTCTGTGAAAAGCGCTTGTGCCAGAAAACAAATGACACTTGAGATTTGTAGTTTTTTTTTCTCTTCATAATATGTATTCAGTGTGTGTACTGTATTATGTGACTTGTATTGCCTTCACTTTTCGCTCGCCGATGTTGCCGGGCCTAGTCCTGCAAGCCTCCTTTTGGCTTTGACAGGCCCGATTCTGTATGTATTTCAATATGCTGTGGCAATAAATTATTATTATTATTATTATTATTATTATTATTATTATTATTATTATTATTATTATTATTATTATTATTATTATTATTATTAATATTATTATTATTATTATTATTATGTTATATTACAGCGCTTCGCGGATCACTATCTGGTTGCTTGTCGTTAGTCTTCATCTTTTCCTTTATCAAATGCTTCACGAAACGCTGTTCCAAATAACCTCACCTATATTACAATAGCTGACCATAGAGTCTTAAATAGCTTAATTAGCAATTTTAACTGGTTAGCAATAACTGAGCCTTATTCACCGGAGAAGGTCTATAGTATCTTCTGCAACCAAATAAGTAAGTTTGAGAACATTTCTAAGCGCGTCGTAATAAAAAAGCGCCGAAGAGAATATAACTGGTTGACCCCTGACGCAATGCGTGCCATTTCATACAGAGACATACTTTGCAGACGATGTAAACGGGTACCAAAAAATCAAGCCTTTCGGCTGGAGTATAAAGCCGCAAGAAATAGGGTGGTTGCTCGGCTAAGATCCACGAAGCGCCAGTACTTTTTTCAAAAATTTCGCCAGTCGTCAAGGAATGCTACAAAAACGTGGTCACTGATAAACCACCTTCCGGGCAAAAATTCTGCAAGTACGTCCCCGCTTTCCTTCTTTCCGGGAGATTGCATCTAAGTCGCAGGTAGTTTTAATCGGTTTTTCGCACTGGCCTCAGAGAAAGCATCTTCCAGTCAGACATACCAATACACGTTGAAAGAATCATACTCTGCGTCCGCTTTTCTGGCTAGCACTACAAAACAAGAACTGCGTGATATAATCTTTAGCTTCAAGCGAAATAAACCTCCTGGTATTGACGGCTTGGCAGCATATTTGCTCCAAAGAAATTTCGAGGCATTGTCTGATGTTCTGATTTTCATGCTGAATGGTTTTCTGCGCACTGCATTTTTCTAAGATGACCTTAAAACTGCTTTAGTTAAACCGCTATTTAAAGGAGGACAAAAAGACGACATGAAAAACTATCGACCCGTCTCGATCTTGCCTATACTTTCCCACATATTCGAGAAATTTCTTTTGAGATCCATGTCATCCTTTGTTGAAAAATTTTCCATTTTGTCAACCCGCCAGTTTGGTTTCGGTCCCGGTCGTCGTACTTTAGGTCTTCTGGAAGAGTTCTCCGATGAACTTATTTCAGCTTTCGATCAAAATATGTTTAGTGTTGCTTTATTTTTAGACATTTCTAAAGCTTTTGAAACAGTTCTTCACGGCATTTTATTCGAAAAACTATACTCCATAGGCTTCAGAGGTCCATTTTACGATGTGCTCAAGAATTACCTTTCCGGTCGTTCACAAGTTGTTGTTTTAGACGGGATGACAAATGTAAGTAGTCAACTTCCATTGAAGGCCGGCGTTCCACAGGGCTCCATATTTTCACCTCTTCTGTTCAATTTGTTCGTTAATGACTTATCTCAGGCTATTTCCAAAGGTCTAATATTTCAATACGCCGACGACACTGTTTTGCTTTCCAAGCACTTTTTTTACAACATGGCCATTACTAATCTCCAGAATAATATACAAAAAACAATAACTTGGTTCACTAATAACTACTTGGAGGTTAACCCGATTAAAACAAAACTCGTTTGCTTCATATTCCCGTTAAAACTAACAGCTATGGATGCGCCGGTTTTTCTACATGTTCATGGCTGTTTTCCCTGTCGATGCGTGCCGGTCGCCTATATGAATGCAGTAAAATACTTGGCAGTCTTCTTCGACAGTGATATGTCTTGGCACAGCCAGCTATCACATGTCTGTGATAAGCTTCGGATGCGGTCTGGTTGTTTTTCCATATAAAATTCATTGTTCCTTTTCACATAAAAAAAATATTGCGCATGCTCTGGTGTACAGCATTCTCCGATATGGCATTACTGTTTTTGCTTTTTGCTACGCCAGATGGCAAAACAGAGTTGACACTTTATTAAGAAACATACTAAAAAACATAGCCTGAACGCCCCCTTCTCTATGTCTGATAGTATTTTCACAGCCCTTGGTCTTCCATGCTTTCGAACACTCTTTCTGCAGACTGTAGTGGTACGACATTTGTGGGACAGCAATTTCAAAACACGAAATACAGCTTCCCGACGCCTGCATAGTTCCATTCGTTTTAAGCTGCCCCGCTCCTCAACAAGGTATGGGGAAGCCAGGCGTTGTGTTTATGCATGTTCCCCAAATTTTTAATGACTTGCCAGAAGAAGTGTTTTCCGCAACATCAAAAAAGGTGCTAAAAATCATGGTTCACTCATTGTAACACGGTTTCTATATGTCTGAAAAATGTTCATGATCAGTCACGAATTGTTAAACTACTGTTGTCTTAACTTAGGTTCCTTGCAGTTTATTTTCATTATTTGTTCATGTTACTTTTCCTAACCTTTTGCACCTTGGCCACTATTCATTTCGTGTTAGTATTGTGTTGATATTATGTTCATATTTTATGTTTATATTGCACATTACGTCTGCCGACTTTGCCGGGCCAAGTCCCTCAAGCCACTAGAGGCTTTGACAGGCCCGTTTCATTGCCCTGTACACGTTATGTGCAATAAAAGATTTATTATTATTATTATTATTATTATTATTATTATTATTATTATTATTATTATTATTATTATTATTATTATTATTATTATTATTATTATTATTATTATTATTATTATTATTATTATTATGCCGATTCAATGAGTACACTTCCACAGTTAAGCACTTAATCAGAGCAGAGCTTCTGTCTTGCCTGTCATGACTCACGGAGTACATCAATACCGCTGCATTTTACCAATGGCCATGGCAACCAAAATATTGGACTTAATCTTTCCAAACATTTGTCTTAAACTCAACGTCACTCCGTGTTCCTAAGAAAAAGCAAAAAATAAATTTTCATCGCAACAGTTCACTGAGTATTCTTTTTGTTTCTAATCACGATTCGCTATTACGGAAAAATCAGTCTATGTACAGTTTTGATCTGAAATCAAAGTGTCCCTATGGGGGGGGGGGGGGGGGAATAAGACAACTGTATTTGGTTTGTTCGCTGTGGGGAGCGTCAGCGTTCCCTCTGGTCTTTTTTTTTGCATCATGTTAACTGATATGTTCATAAAAGAGAGAAATACTAGTCGGCATGTATTAGGCGTTTGTGCAGTCTGAAACACCCGAGAATGAGTTGTTACAATCGTTTTTTTTCCTACATAGAGTTCTTGATCTGGTAGTAACATATCACAACTCGAACTTAACACTTTTCTAATTTTCCTCAGCCCATTATCACGTGCAGGGGAAGTTGCATTGATTCAATTCGTCACACAAATGTTTTTTGCAGATATAAACCCGCATACCCAGCAAGAAATAGAAAAAAGAAGACACTCCCGAAGTGACAGCTGCCATGCACGCCATTGTTTTCACACCGTTGACGCAGTTCCGCCGGCATACTATCTTAAACCAGCCACGTGTGATCCCAAAATGCACTTTATTGGCCCCAAGCCAGAGAACGGTGGCGACACTTCTGTAGTCGCGGCAGAAAACTGCTCAACGGCCGCACAGCCGAGATTGTTTCGCATACGCAAAACACAGCTTTCAGAAAGTTAACGCGCACTCATGGCAGTTCTCAAACACAGGGCACACAGGAATCACAATCAATATCAGTGATAGCTACGTCGCGCGAACAACGTCTTGCACTCGTAATCACTGCAACCATCGCTACGAGTGCGAATAGCTATACAGCTCGAAGTTCATTTCAGCATTCGGGAAACAAGGCGCGCGTGGTGAGCTTTTGAAACGTAATATATATTTGCAGGCGATTTCACTAACTGACGAAAAATTTGCTCAGCTAATCCAGGATATACAAAGTGAGAGCTGTCGGCATTCATTGTGTTCATTTCCGCAGGGTTTGACAACATCGTAGACTCCGATTATTCTGAGGGAAGGAAGGGCGCATAGCTGGCTCCCTGGGTCAGTGGACGCCTCAATGGCTCTTTGAGGTACGTGGCTGTGGTGAGAGAGAGATGTGGGCTGCATGCATTAGCGCGTCAACGTGGTGGCAGACACGCGGCACTGCAGCAATAGACCGCAGCGTTCATTGGGTGACAACCTCTCGGAATCAACCATTATTTTAACTGCCACCTGCCAGGGTGGGCGCGCTGCCTGTCCAGTTTGCGGAACGCACTCAACGTTACATACGCCAAGCCGCGTCTACTTGCCCGATACAGCACAGCTGTCGCTCTCTAACCAGGTTCAGTAGAAGTTAGACCGCAGCTAATTTTTTTTTATCCAGCTGAGGCTCGGCAAGATCAGGCGGTCAGGCAGCAGCGGCTCAGCGGTAGTGGAGCCCCGGCGCAGCGACGGCGAAGACTCGTGTCGGCGGTGCGGCGACGTCACGTGATGCGTTGCTATGGGAGCGGCGTCACGTCACGGGGCGTCACGTGGTTGTAACGTCATGTTTCCCGAAGCCCAGTTTTCTCGCTCCTGCTAGGCCACGCACCGCCTCACCTAAAATCAACTGCTTTTACGACATACGTTCGACTAATGCTCGAATACGCATGTGCGGTGTGGAACGCATGGCAAACAACACTGAGCAAAAAGCTTAAAAAAATTCAAAACAGGGCTGCAATGTTTGTCCTACGTCGATACTCCAGTGGGGATAGCTTTACCGACGTGAAAAACGAATTAGAGTGGGAAAGGCTTTCTGCTCGAAGACGAAAATTGCGCCTTAAACTGCTGTATCAAGTATTTCATGATAAAACCGGCATTCAAAGGGAAAAATATTTACACAGGCCCCATTATGTCTCTTCTCGTATTGATCACTGCTCTAAGATTTTGGAATACCGACCAGAACTAACATGTATGCAAATTCATTTTTTGTACGTTCTATCAGTGAATGGAATCGCCTTTCAGGTCAGCAAGTGTGCTGTGTGAATGAAGTGTTTTTTTCATCATTGTAACCACCCTGCTGTAGCGCCTTCGGGCTAAGCGGGGTAAAAATTGAATAAAGAATAAAGAAAGTTTTCGCTTGGAAAGCACTCGTTCCGTCAGTAATCACTTTCACCACACTCGTGCTTATCACTGTGCTGTGAAGCTTATTGCATGCACAGGGAATTCACCGTGGGGAGCAGCGTCTTGCTGCTGTTCGCGAAGAATCTCGTAGAAATTTCGAACTTGTTTAACAATCACAAAGGGCTGCAAATAAACACTTCTCGACACCGCCACTGTGTAGCACGTCTTCGGGAACTCTGATGGTCGATCGCTTAACTCAGCGTAGACGGCGACAAAACATCTTGGCGGAAACTGTCACTCGCCGCTGTTGCCCACGGCGAAGTTCGACACTCGTAATTGCTGCTAAGCGGCCAGTTTTGTATGTTTCTCGGTATAGCTAGTATCATTCAGGCCTGGTTTCTCACTCCGCTTCGCGAGCGGCCATAAAAATGGTGAGGCGGGACCTGGCACGTCACGGGACAGCTGCCAATAGCTGCAATGCAGCCTCTCAGTCGAATCCGCTCGTGCACCCGAAAGTTGAAGTTGACCAACTTGGTAATCTCGAGCGGATGCGACTATCTGCCCTATTGTTTGGGCCGTGCGCAGAGTCGCAAGGACGCGTCTTCATGCGCCTCAGAAACGATCGTGCAGAGGCCGTTATCGCCACGGTGCGGTTTTGCGTCTTTCCTCCCTGTCTTCCTCGCTACGCCAGCTGTGGCTAAACCAGCCGCTGTATTGATAGACTCTTGCTACAAGTAAGTAGCCGGCTGTTCATCCCCCCAATGTACAGTCACTGAAGCTGAGGCCGCAGCGACAGTAGTTTTCCGTCCATCACGGGGGCGCAACCAACCAAAAACTCCACATAATCACCGACTTCCAAGCGGCATGTTGGCTCCTGCTTGCAGGCAATACCTAAAAAACTAGCATACTTGGCTACTAATTCATCGGCTATTTACTCCTCACTCAAACATCAGATCACGTGGGTCATGGGGCACTCGGCACTGCAGGGTAATAAGGTCGCAGACCGACTAGCTCAAGGACATACAAACCGAGCGGTCAAAATCCAAGGCCCCACACCCACTCCAACCCCTCACTTTGTCCCCCTGGCCTATGGTGCACGGCTACAATATCTACGCACACAACGTCAGCTCTAACCCCACAAGGGACACAGCAGGCGAGATTTAACTGGGAACAGCTCAAGATTAATACCGTCCCAAATTTACATAAGTATAGCATCATTTTTCCAGAACACCACAAAGACGCGTGTCCGTGGTGCGACCAACGATCCTCCGCCGGCCACGTTACATGAGGCCTCAACTCCCTGAAATACAATCACAGCCGGCGGAGCAGTCGGAGGCCACCCTGTCCAGCTCTGACCTGGCGACACAGCGGAAGCCGGTAATCCATGCCACAGCAGCTGCGAAGGTCACTGGGGTCTCAAAATGAAGACTACACTCACTGTGTCCTTTCTCCACCCTTACATTCGGTTTCATGTACAAATGTTTCTGCTGCTACTACTGGCTAAACTATCTTTTCCTCTCCTCCTCGGCGTCGCAGAGCACCGCGATCCTGCTCTGCCCATCACCCGGCTTGAAAGCTTCATGGCTGACTCTGACTCATGTCCGCGCTGCAAGCGCATAAATTGTTCTCCGTGTATCCGCTTTCCCCAATGAAGTTATTGCAAGCGAATGACTTGCGCGTAGTTTGAATAGCTAACTTGGAGGTCACGTGAACGGACTCTAAATAAACGGGAAACAAGATTTCTTGAAGCTCGTTTGAGCAACATCTCGAGCATGAATGCGAGCCCTGGAAGCCTGCCGATCTACGGAAGGTGCCAGCAATTTTTGAAGTTTGCTAACTTGGCAACATTGTCCCATTGGGCTCCGCCTGCAGCGGTGGCTGAGTGTTTAAGGCGCTCGGCTACTGAGCTCGAGTACCCGGATTCGAGTCTGACTGCCGGTTAGTTTTGTTAGCTATTCAGAGCAAATATTGAAGAAAAAAATTCCTCACGCTTAAAATAGCACACTATAGAAGCTTCCGTTTTCGCATTGTGGATAACAGAAACGTTTCATTGGTGTCGTCTGCAATTGCGGGTTAGCGTCCCATGTTCGTGCATAGGCTATGGTTCGTGACATGAGAAACTTGCCCGAACCTTCGCTTTTTTATGAGAAACTAGTTTGCATGTGCTAAGTGCCGGCTCTCACCATAACCTGGCGCTGCTCTTACAGATTCTGCCTCGAAAAACATGAAATAGGAAGCGAAACCTCTCCTACCACAAGTACGTGACGACCGTGTTCATGATGACAAGTACAACATGCAGGTATTTGCTTGAATTAATTCATCAGGTGGAAGTCCTTCCAGCATGCAATGCGCGGCCACCGCTAGTCTTCGAAATGAACTAAACGCGATGCTCGGCGAGGAAGGTTAACTTACGTTGCGCTTGCCGAAGTACTTTGCACTTTTAAAAGTTAAGTGTCTCCGAGACTCCTACGAGCGAGAAACGTGCAGAGTGGTCACAGCAGCAGACTGCTCAGTTCTCAATTAGCAAAAATCTTTGTTCCGTTCTTTCAGCTTTAAATGCACAGGTAGCAAAAGTTCCGGCTGAGAAACCCAGCTTGCTGCGTAAATGGCTCCCAGTGAGGGAGAAATGGACTTGAGGCCCAGCAGGCACCAGTCACTGTGCTCAGCTAAATTCGAGTCGAGCGTTTTCGGATCCTTCGGATCTGAAGTGAATTGCGTGCGTAGCGGGTTAACCCCGACAAAGCGCACAAAACATCAGGGAAAATAAAACTGAAGAACCGTGAAATAGAATACGTAGCACAGTTAGCAAGTCATCAGATGCCAGTCCGAAGCAGCTATATTCCGGCCATGCCTCAGGCGTCCATGGTGGATGAAGTGCAGGGCAGCCAGCTCAGCCTCTAGCAAAATCTATGCTCACGGGATGGAAAAGCACGAGAGGGGAAGGAACGTTCGCTCACCTAGCGTCACTCCGTGTTCACCCTGCAGTGACGTCAGCGGTATACTAGGCAGAAGTGCGACCCAGCGCGTGAACAGCTTCCTGCCAAAAGACGTATCTCCGTTGTGAGAAGGGAAAGCCTCCGCAACGGCGTCGCCACGGGACGCGAAAGGCAGCGTGCGTAGCGTGTGCGCCACCCCCCCCCCCTTGAAAACCACCCGAAACAGAGAGAAAGAGAGAGAGAGAAAGTAGTAGACAATTTAAAGGCAGGGTGGTTAACCAGAAGAATGCTCCGGTTCGCTACCCTGCACGGGGGGAGAGGGATGAGGAGGGCGTAGAAGAATAACAAGTGGAGCAATGTGTGGAAAGGCGCTCGCATAACATCGCGTGATGATTGCGCGCTGCCGTTGCTATGCGGCAGAGGATTCGTGTGTATCCCCACAGGATAGAGCTAGACAGAGCAGCATCCCATGAGGAGGTATAGGGTGTGGTCACAGGGTACAGGTGATTACATGAGGGGGTTTTCGCACTCTCATGTAGAATGGTATTAAGTGTGCTAAGCGCTGTTGCATGACGAGCAGTGCGCGGGGTGTTGTGAGGGGAAGAAGGTGTGCTTGTGGTGGAGATCGGAGAAGCAGTTCGTTTTGAGCTGGTCGTACATATGTGCGTCTTTTGAACAGGCGAGAGCCTGTCATTCGGTGAAGCAAAACAGTTGCCTTGTACCGTTACTACATCCAATTGGGCCTGGAAATATGGGTAATTTGCCGCTCCAGTCCTCAGAACATCATATTAGTGTCTGCTACAGACCACCCCACAGCAGTCCAACTTTTTCGTGGGACCTTAACGATAGCCTAAATCGACTCTGACTACTAAACATCCAAACGAGCGCATTCTTGTTTTTCGCGATATCACTTTTCCGACTATTGAATCGCAGAATCTAACACCAAGAGGCAACGCAGAAATAACAAACTTCATTGGTGTTTGTCTAAATATCAGTGTCACCCAGTTAGTAACAGAACCCACACGCGTAGCTCGTGAATCTTCTAACATCCTGGCCCAGATACTAACTAATTACCCTGAATGTTTATGATCTCTTACAACCGCGAAATAAGCGACCACGAAGCTTCAAGCGTGGCATTTACCTTCTTCGAGGAATCACGTCAGGCATACTGTAAAACGATCTTCCTTTATGACAAAGACAATTATGATGAAATTAATAACCAATTGCAGGCAGTTTTCCCAAATTTTCAAACAGCCTTCAATGACTCATGTATTGAGCTTAAGTGGCTTGCTTTCAAAATTGAAATTAAAAGACTAGCACTCCATTTTATTCCCACCATCACATTTTTGTCAATAGCAATAAACCATGGTTCACAAAGTCCTTAAAAACGCTTGAAAAGAAAAAAGCGGCTGTTCCGCGCAACAAAACTCAACCCCAGCGTATGCGAATGGAGCAAATAATTCAAGGACCAGAATACCGATTTGCAGCCCATTCATGATGCAAAACGCACATTTTTTTTTTTAACTCCACTCCCAAAGACCTTAGCCAATAAACCCAGAAAGTTCTGGCAAGTACTAAACCGTCCCCAGACGCCCGTCATCATCCTTACCAACACACTTGATGAGGAAGCAAATGTGCAGATATATTTAACACCTTAATCTCATTCGTATTCAGAAACGAAACTTATATGCCACAATCTGTGACTATCCTAGGTCTTTTATGTCTTCAGTCGCATTTTTTGCGCATGGAATCACTTGTATTGTTGACAATATTAAACATGATCATCTGCAGGCACTGATGGAGTCATCACCAAACTTTTCAAAAAATACTCTGAATTTTTCCACAGCATAGCTATCCTCACTGTTTACACAGTCACTTTCTGCAGGCAGCATACCTAACGACTGGGAGGTAGGGAACGTCGTTCAGGTCTTTAAATCAGGCAATCAAAAATCACCTCTTCACTACGGCCCCATATCGTTAACCAGCATGCCAAGCATGTCACCTATTCTTACATAAAGAATTTTCTTGAGTCTAATAATTTTTTTCATCCTTCTCAGCACCGGCACCCTAAGGGTCTATCTTGTGAAACACAATTAGCTATTTTCGTCTATGACCTGCACATGAATAGTGATTCCAACCTTCAGACTCTGACGCAATCTTATTGGACTTTGCGAAACCCTCCGACAAAGTACCTCACAAACTCTTACTACTAAACCTTTCCTGGTTAAACCAACATCCTAACATACTGCAGTAGAAGAATAATTTCTGGCTAACTGTAGCCAGTTATTTTATAATGGAGCCTCTGTTTTCCGTCCTTTAACATCAAGCGTCCCGCAGGGGTCACTCCAAAATTTAATATTTTTTTATGATTAGGGGTTTATTCAGACCTGGACGGGCGACTGAAGCCAGCTGGGTTGGGTGCGCCTGCCGAGCACGAGACGCGCATATATATATATATATATATATATATATATATATATATATATATATATATATATATATATATATATATATATATATAATATATATATATATATATATATATATATATATATACCTCTGTATCTGCTGCATAGTCCGCGATGCCGACCACGCAGAAGAGGCGATGCCTCTTCATGGGAGTCGCAGTATATATCAACGTCCTACCCACGCGTGTCTCCTATACCGATGACTGTCTTGTCTATCGCAGAGTTCATAACCCCTCCGATGAACTAGCTCTGCACAATGATATGGTACTGTTAAGTAGTGGCGACGGCAGTCAGGAGGGATGAGGACGGACAAAACTTGTTCTAAAAAAAACTGGTTATTGGGCTTACTTGCGCCCACAATGGACTGAATCACTGGGCGGCGGCGAAACGACAAGCGTGCTCGGCGGTCGTCGAACAGAATGCCCGCCGCTATCGGCCGTGCTCAATTTAAAGCTGATAGCGAACTTTCGAGATAAAGCGTGCAAAGTTACTAGAACATTCCGGAACAACGTAGAATCAGCTCTGCCTGGATGCGATCAATCGAGATAAATCTGGTCGCGTCTTGCATCCCAAAAAAAGCGATAAAGCGGCGTACCGGCAGCTTCGAATAATGAACAAATACTGCAAAGGATCGCGGCATTACTCCCCTCTCAAAGAAGCATTGACTACATGCATTAAAACAAATAAGGCGACTGGCAACAAATAAAACGGATCGTGCGAAAATAAACAGAGTGGGGGAACACAACGTCCTTTAGCGCGCATAATACAGCTTCAGACGGACTACATCGACAACTTCTGGTCGTACGCGGTGTCGCTGGGATGCAGTCATTGCGTCAGGGATGACTTCATAATCCAGTTCACCTAGCCGAAGAAGAACCTTGTACGGGCCGAAATAGCAGCACAAAAGCTTTTCACTCAATCCACGGCGGCGAATGGGCGTCCACACCCAGACTTGGTCGCCTGGCTTGTATTCCTCGTTGCGTCTTCGTAGGTTGTAGCGTCTGGCGTCGGACCGCTGCTGATCTTTGATCCGTAATCGGGCAAGCCTTGGAGCTTCTTCTGCGCGTTGAAGGTAGGCGGCGACGTCGGCGTTCTCTTTTTCGGTAACGTTGGGTAACATGGCGTCTAGCGTGGTCGTGGCCTCCCTGCCATGGACGAGCCTAAAAGGCGTAATGTGGGTGGTCTCCTGCACTGCGGTGTTGTAGGCGAAGACGACGTAAGGCAGGATGATGTCCAAGGCCTTGTGTTCGGCATCGACATACATGGCGAGCATATGGGCGATGGTTCTGTTCAGGCGTTCGGTCAGTCCGTTGGTCAGCGGATGATATAGAAGGCAGCAATGTGGGCTAGTTGGTTGTACATTTGGTGTGAATAACGCGCTACACACTAACAAAACGACAACTGGAACGGGGGACAGAGGACAAGCGCGCTTGTCCTGTGTCCCCCGTTCCAGTTGTCGTTTTGTTAGTGTGTAGCGTGGTCTGGAGTTGTCCTCCGGTGGCTGGTTTTGCTGTAACGCAAGATGGCTTGCGTTAGTTCCGCCATGAATGCTGTTCCTCTGTCCGTGATGAGCACATCGGAGGCACCGTGTCACACAAAAATGCACTCCACGAAAAATTTGGCGCCTTCTGCTGCTGTTCCGTTCGGTAGTGCTTTTGCCTCAGAGTAGTGGGTCAGGTAGGTCGCCATGATGATCCACTTATTTCCAGGCATTGACTTTGGGAAAGGGCCAAGCAAGTCCATGCCGACCGGCTGAAAGGGCCTTGAGGGACATTCAATGGAGTTCAGAAATTCTGCTGGTTGGGTGGGAGGGACCTTTGGTCGCTGACAATCTCGGCAGGTTTTCACATAATGCGCGATATCGGCAGATGGTCGGGGCCAGTAATACTTGTCTTGAATGTGGCGGAGGGTGCGAGTAAACACGAATGTCCAGCTGTCGCCTCGTTGTGTGAGGCCTGTAGAAATGTTTCGCAGAGACAAGCAGGTACAAAAAAAAAGGTAGGCTGCTTTGTTCGCTGCGAAGTTCTTCACGAGGACATCATTCTGTACACAGAAGAAAGACCTCGCTTGAATGAGGCGGGGGGGGGAGAAACTGTGCCTTCCAAGTACTCGACGAGGCGTTTTAGGTCGGGGCCCGAGCGTTGCTGCTGTGCAAAAGAGCGGAAGGTGTCTTCATCGTCGTCCGGCGGCGGTGCATCTACAGGGGCTCGTGAGAGGCAATCGGCGTCAGAGCGCTTGCGTCCGGACTTGTAAAAGACAGTCACGACAAAGTCCTCGAGGCGCACACTCCATCGAGCGAGGTGGCCAGAGGGGTCCTTCAAATTGGCCAGCCAGCACAGCTCGTGGTGATCGCTGACCACCTTGTACGGGCGTCCGTACAGGTAGGGGCGGAATTTCGACGTAGCCCAGAACATTGCCAGGCACTCAAACTCAAAGTCAAATTTATTTCATCTTCAACGTCCACTGGACACGTTTAGTGTTGAGGAGCGGCAAGCAAAGAGTCTAAAAGGGCTTGACAAAGGCCTGCGCCCCTTATAAGCTGTCGAATAGATAGCCTCGGCATTTGAAAGGGAACGGCTAGCGTATGCGATGACTTTCTCCAGCCCGCCGCTTTTTTGAACGAAGACGGCGCCTAGGCCCACGCTGTTTGCGTCGGTATGAAGTTCAGTATCGGCGTTTTCATCAAAATGCGCGAGGATCGGTGGGAACTGTAAACGACTCTGAAATTCTTTGAAGGCTTCTGCTTGCGGCGTTTCCCATTTAAATGGCATGTCTGGCTTCGTCAGTTGGGTCAGGTGCTCGGCGATCCGCGAACAGTTTTTCACAAATAATATGCCGGTATATGCGTCGGTAATATGCGCACAGTCCGAAGAATCTGTGCACTGCTTTCTTATCGACCGGCGGTGGAAACTGTTCAGCAGCTGTTTTCTGCGGGTCCGGGCGTACCCCCTTCTTGCTAACGATGTGGCCCAGAAACAGCAGCTCTTCGTAGGCAAAGTAGCACTTCTCTGTTTTAAAGGTTAAGCAAGACAACCTCATGGCGTCTAGTACTGTTCGAAATATTTTGAAGTGCTCTTCAATTTTCGATGCGAAGACAACGACGTCATCTAAATATACCAGACAAATTTGCCACTACACGCCTGAAAGCACTGTATCCATTACTCGCTGAAGCGTCGCTGGTGCGGAACAGAGACCAAATGGCATGACTTTTAACTGAAACAGCCCATCCGGAGTAATGAATGCGGTCTTCTCGCGATCTCTTTCATCGACCTCAGTTTGCCAGTAGCCTCTCTTGAGGTCCATCGGTGAGAAATACTTTGCGTTGCAGAGCCAGTCCAGTGTGTCATCGATGCGGGGGAGGGGGTAGGCGTCCTTCTTTGTTATGTTATTCAAGCGGCGGTAATCAACGCAGAATCGAAATGTGTCGCATTTCTTTCTCACTAGAACAACCGGTGCCGCCCAGGGGCTGTTTAAAGGCTGGATGACGTCGTCGCGAAGCATTTCTTCCACTTGGTCCCGATGGCTTGTCGTTCTCGCGGCAACACACGGTAGGGGCTTTGACGGAGCGGTCGGGCGTGCTGATCAGTTATAATGTGATTCTTGGCAGTTGGCGTTTGTCGGACCTTCGGCGATGACGAAAAACACTCGCTGTAGCTTTGAAGCAGGTTGCGGATCTGGTCTTTTCTGTTCCAGGGCAGGGCTGGGTTGATGTCGAAAGTGGGTGAGTTCTCTTAATCAGGCGAATCTTCTGCGGATTGGTCGGAGAGGGCGAAGGAGTTTCGTACGTCGGATATTTTGTAGCAGAAAGCAATTTTCGCTCCTCTTTTAATGTGCCTGTATTCTTCGCTGAGATTAGTCAGCAGCACTTCGGCCTGGTCATTACGGAAATGTGCGATGCCTCTTGCAATACTGATTCCTCGGTCTAGGAGCAACTGCATGTTCCCCTCGATTATGGCTTTAGTGCTAAAGGCTTTTGTGGCGCCAACGGTCACGGTAACACTTGCACGGGATGGGACGCTCACTTCTTCCTCCAGGACACTCAGGGCAACGTGATTTTTCAGAGCTCTCATCGAAGGGATGGTCTTGTCCGTCGAAAGCATGATCAGCTTGGATCGCAGGTTGATAATCGCCTGATGCTCATTAAGGAGATACATGCCTAAGACCACTTCGCGGAAACATTTCCATAGCACAACGAAGGGTTGTGCATCGTCCTAATGGCTAATGAGGTGGCCCCTTGGGGTGCGAATTTGTGGGCCGGCCCAAGTGGTCATGATTTTCCTCAGCTGTGTAGCGAATGTTCCATTCTTCACCGAGTAATCAGCTCCTCTGTCGACTAGATCAGTAACTTTCCGGCCCTCGATAACTACTTCTAAGTCGGACGTCCTGGCTCTTGCGTTGCACGTAGTCCTGGGCGTCGGGTCACGCCTTCGTCGGGTATGGGAATCTTAGGTAGAACGTGCCGTCGAAGCTTTTCTCGGTAGTGGCGTCGTTTTGAAGGCGGTTCGCGTCGTGGTCGACCTTGCCATTGTATGCGGCGTCGGCGTGTCGGGGGCGGCGTCTTCGTGCGGCATAGCCGTTGGAGGATGTTCGGTGTTTCGCTCCGAAGCAACCTCACCTCCAGAGGTTGCTGTCTTTAGTTTCCCCTACGGGGGCTGGGAGACCTCCCTCGTACCGCGGCTGCGTAGCTGCGGCGTGGCGACGCAAAGCGCGAGGTTGACGGAGATGGTGAGCGCTAAAGGCGGTTGTTCGTGTACTCCTCTCGGCTCATGTACTCGTCGATTTCCTGCGGACGTTGACCGAAGCGTGGTCGTGGGGCGTCAACGGCAAATCCTCGAAGACCGATACGTCGGTACGGGCAGTGACGAAGAATATGGTCGTCCTCACCGCAATGGAATCACAACGGCCGGTTGTCGGAAGTCCTCCAGGCGTTGCATTTCTTTGGGCTTGAGTGTCGCTCATTGGCTGGGCGGGCGGGGGCAAGGAGGCGGCGTTCGGGAACAAGTTGTTCATGTCGGAGAGGACGTAGTGGTTATTGTTGAGGCTAAGGAGTGTGTATTGCAGCGGTGTAGGTCATACCCTGGGGTTCTGTGGCCGTCGGGGTGCCGAGTGCCTGTTGCACTTCTTCCCGCACCACATCCATGAGAGTCGCTGCTTAGGGCTGTGGAGAGGATGGCAGTAATCGGGGTAGCTCCACGCTGACGATTTCGCGAATAACTTTGCGCAAGTTTATTTATTTATTTATTTATTTATTTATTTATTTATTTATTTATTTATTTATTTATTATGAATACCTCAAGAACCCTTGGGTGAGGGCTTTACATGAGGGGTGGGCTAGCAACCTGGTGTTAATACAGCATTGTTTCGATGGCTTTCTTGAAATGGTCCGGGATTTCAAGAAGGATGGTACTAGTGGGAAGACTGTTCCAGTCACGCGCTGTTTGGATGAAGAAGGAATGAAAATGGGTCACGGTGCGAGCAGGAGGTGGGTAAAGGGCCTTGTGGTGACTTGTGCGGGCTGAAGAACGATGAGCAGGCTGGATAGGACAGTTGTGAGGAAGGTTGTGTGATACAAGCATAGGCTTACAACAATACGGCGTTGCTTGAGGTTAGGTAGGCATGCATTATTTTTTAGGGAAGTAACACTGGTGGAGTATAAGCAGTTTGAGTAGATGAATCTAACGGCGTGATTTTGCGCAAGTTCAGTACAGTTGGTTACGTTAAGTTGAGCGGGGTCCCAGATGGCTGATGCGTACTCTAGTTTTTTCCGAATTAAAGTTTTATAAGCTAGTAATTTAACTGCTGGTGAAGCTAGACGTAAATCACGACGAAGGTAGCCGAGAGTTTTGTTAACATTGTTAATTATCCGCGTTATATGGGTAGACCAGTTAAGGGTACCCGAGATGTCAACACCAAGATACTTAATGCAGTTGCGGGGTAAGACACTAGAACCGTTCAGAAGATAATTTGGGGTAGGGTAACTTTGTCTTCAGTGGAAGGAAACAAGAGCAGTTTTGTTAGTGTTTAAGACCATCAGCCGTATACGACACCACTCCTCCAGTCTTAATAAATCACATTGAAGAACATTATTATCTGCTGCACTATTAATAGAACTGTAAATGACACAATCATCATCGAATAAGTTGATGTTTGAGGAAATATGATTAGGCAAGTCATTGATGTAAATTAATAAAAGGAGAGGGCTAAGAACTGTGCCATGCGGCACACCAGACAGTACGTTAGACAGTGAAGAAGATTTGTTGTTGGCTTCAACAAACTGCTGATGATTAGTGAGGAAATCCTGTATCCAGTTGAAGACGAACGGGTCAAGATTTAGTTGTGAAAGCTTTAGTAGTAGGCGTTTCTGAGGAAGTTTGTCGGAAGCCTTCTCGAAGTCGATGAAGACAGCGTCAACAGGTGTGTTAAGATCTAAATTAGTGCTTATGTCGTGAAGAAATAGCGGAAGTATAGAGTCGCATGAAAGTTCTTTTTGAAATCCGTGCTGGTTAGGGTGAAAGAACTTAACAGATGTAAGCAAATTTGTGATTTGCGAGTAAATAGCCTGCTCCATAATTTTGAAACAGACACTGGTTAGAGATACGGGCCGGTAGTTAGTAGAACCTGGCTTAGGAACTGGAACAATATTACCCACCTTCCAATCAAGAGGGACGATGCCAGATGACAATGACTGCTGAAAAATGTGGGACAAAATAACACTGGTGATTTCCTTGGTGCTTTTGAGGACATTGGCATTGATGCCATCGACGCCAGCTGATGAAGACCATTTTAAAGTTTCGGTTAGTTTCAAGATTCCTTGGGGTGAATATGTGATATCTGGCATGATGGGATGGTTATACGAGGAAACATACGGGAGGTTATCATCTGGTTCTCTAGTAAAAATAGGAGAAAAGGTTACATTGAGTATTTCCGCTACCTCGTCACTGGGGACAGGCTGACCTGCATGATCCATTAATGAAACTGATTTGTCTTTATCTTTGTGATTAATTGTTTTCCAAAATTAATTTGGGTTAGAAGTAAGTAAGGCAGGGTGGTTTCACAAAACGAACGCTTAAATTTAGTAATTCCTGAATTATGTAATTTGGACGTGGTGAGGTATTTCTCCCATGCCTCTGGATTCTTGGTAAACTTAGCTGTACAGAATTGGCGATTCTTCTTGTTTTTAAGACGCTGGAGTGCTTAATTAAACCAACGGGTGGAACTACACTAGCTAATGCTTATGGTTGGAATATAGGCATTGATTAGTTCCTGCATTTTACACTTTAGCATTAACCAGTTTTGTTCCCCAGATCGTGTGCAGAAACCAGCAGATAGGAATTCTCAAAACCTGGTTAGTTCGTTGAAATCTCGATAATTACGCTTTTCATACAAGGTCAGTTTTTTGTTGCTTTTGGCTGCGCGGTTCAGTCTGGTGAGGAATGTGCCATGGATTACTTTATAATCGCTAATTTCATCTAGATATGACAGCGAAGGAATTCTATCAGGGTAGGTTGTAAGTATAAGATCCAGGATGTTAGCTGAATGCTGGGTATGCCTAGTTGCCGATCCAACAACCTGGGATAACGAAAATGTTAAGCATGTGTTAAAAAAATTGCTTTCAGTATTATATTTCGAAATGGAGAGGGCAAGGTCAGACCAAGTAATACCAGGAAAGTTAAAATCACCGAACATAAAAATAGGGGCATGCGGATATAGATATCTTACAGGGTTAAGTACGTCATGGAATTGGGGCACGAATGAGCTGTCGGAATCCGACGGGCGATAGCATGCGCCTCGTATGATATGGGGGTGTGCAGCTCTACAGCATACGAACACGATTTCTAAAGAAGTATGCATATATACTCGGTGACAATTCAAATCAGGATGAGTAGCGATGAGAGCACCACCGCCGCGTCTGTTGTTGTGGTCGGCACGAAAAATTTGGGAGTCTGGGTGGGATGGAAAAATCTCAATTATCTGTAGATGAATTCAGCCATGTCTCGGTTAACGCGATGACATTAGAATCTGAAGAATCGATAAGCTTATCAATGATGGGGCGTTTGGGTAGCACGCACGTAATGTTAGTGGAAAGGAAGGAGAAGGAGTTCTTGGTACAGTCGTGGTTGGCACGTGCGAATTGCTATGTTGAACGAAGAACAACTTGTTTGCTGGCCGGATCATAAACGTATGTGTCCTTTCCTGCTTCTAGTCTGTTGTGGCGAAGAGTGCTGCGAAAGCTTTGTTGTTGTTTTTTTTGAAATTCAATCAGGGTTTTCGGGGCTAAGCGAATGGCTGGAGAAAGGTCTTGGGCAACACTAATTTTGGAGTGTTTGTTTGCCCTGCTAGTGGTCAGAACTTTTTCTTTATCCTCAAAATGGGCAAACTTCACTATAATTCGTCTGGTTTTGTTAGGAGAACAGGACCCAAGCCTATGGGCACGTTCTGTGTCTCTCGCTTCAATGCACAATTTCAAGTTCTCCTTGGAAAAGGCGATTACCTTTTCCTCAGAGCTCGCCCAACTTTCGTCGCACTCATCGTCCACCCTGTAGAACATCAGGTTGTTTCGCCGCGCCTTATCTTCGGCATCGTATGCTCCAGCAGTTAAATGCTCAATCTGACAAGCGTTTGCCTCTGCGAGCGTCTGAACACTTTTTATATCTGCCTTGATTGTCGGTAGAGATTGGCACTCTTCTTCAATTTTAGTCATTCTTTGATATCTTGCAGCATTTTATCGTTTACAGTCTGCTTTTCCTGAATATTTCTAACTTCATCTAATAACGTCGCCTGACCATTCATCATCATCATCATTTATTTTCCCTTAAAGGCCCCAATGGGGCATTACATAATGGGGGGGGGGGACAAATGGTAATAACGGGTCACGAAGGTAGAACACAAGTATAAATTCAAGCACAAATAAACACAGTAAACACATGAAATTAACAAGGCAATAAATAGTTAAATAGAAAGGTTTTTACAGGAATTGAGCAGAGAAATAAGCAATCAATAAGTTTTTAAATTTTACTGAGTTGGTTTCATTAACAATACCATCAGGAAGTACATTACACTCGGATATACAGTTGGCAAAAAGGAATTATTGAAAGCGTATGTGCTACCATCAATACACTGAACACTGTTGCAATTAAGCAGACGTCGGGAGGATCTCAAGGGGGGCAGAATTATGCTCTCACGTAATTGCGGGAAATTATAATAAAGTTTGTGAAATAGACAGTCTTGCTATCTTACGGCGTGATGACAGGGGAGTTAGACCAATGGAAGATTTGATATTCGTAACGCTCAGCCGAGAATCATATTTGCTTCTAACGCCTGGATTATGTATTCTTGATGCGGGTTCCAAACAGTCGATGCATATTCAACTTTGGTAGGAATGAATGTTTCATATGCAATTAGTCTAACCGTGGGCGGAGAAAATGTGAGTGATCGGCTGATGAAACCTAGTGATTTGGAAACGCGTGCAGCAAGTGACTTGATGTGCTTTGAGCAGCTCAGATTACTTGTTATTTCGACGCCAAGATACCTGTAAAATTCAGCTTGTGAAAGCGCGGTTGTGTTTAGCGAATATGAGTAGAGCAAGTTAGATCGTTTCTGGGACACGTGCATAAACTTACATTTTGCCACATTCATCTTCATGAGCCAGGTAGATAACCAGTTATGGATTAAGTTCAAGTCGTCCGGCAGCAGAGACTGATCACTATTAGTACCAGTACGACGGTAGTTCGTCCAGAGCTTCTAACAAAGCAGACAGTTCGTTGCCAGCAGCAGCACGAGTAATGGGGCCCGGGTTTTGCTCGACATCCCTGGACAGTTTCAAAAGCACCTGTATTACACTTGCATAGTCATTAAGAATGACAAAATCTGCATGTGGGCTTGGCAGCACTAAAAAACCGCAGTAGCGTGTGCGCTTAGTTATTAAAGAACAACAGTTGGTTACCTACGCAAACAACAGTGGTGTACGGTGGGCCGATGTCATCGCGCCCGTGCTGCCGAGCCCACTGAAGGCCATGAGGATGTCGCGGTGATTTATGTGGGGCTGGTGACGTAGAGGAGATAAACCGGAAGTGCATGGCCATAATCTGAGGGTGTGCAGTAGGCAGGGGGACGCTGCAACATAGGAAGCCGGGCATCGCTGAGGTAGAAGCCGGCGGGCGGATAAACCAAGCGTCGATGCCTAGGGGCGGCATCGCCACGGTTCAGACACATCGCCCAGCAGGTAAGCACCGGGCACAGGTGCGTCTCCGGTAGTCCAGTTGCCTGCTCCACAGGAACAGTAGGCCAGGACTAGTAGCTGCGCAAACAACAGCGGTGTACGGTGAGGCGATGTCATCACGCCCGTGCTGCCAAGCCCACGGACGCTGTCGCTAGTGGTGGTCGTAGTGTCCGCACAGATTGCACAGACAAAGTAAGAGTGGTTGTACTGCCGAGCCCGGACGCGGAGGGTCTTCTCGATCGTGCAGGCTTCTTGCATGAATTCCTGGACTGTTTTTAGCGGCTGGCGAACGAGACTGCCAAAGAGTTGTTCTTTTACGCCGCGCATTAAAAATCTAACTTTCTTTTCTTCGGTGATCTCGGCGCGGCGAAAGAGGCGCTTCATCTCTTCGACGTAACCGCGGACGGGCTCATTCGGAAGCTGGATACTGGACTCGAGGAGTCGTTCAGCTTTCTTTCCTCACGACACTGGTGAATACCTTCAAAAGTTCCTTCTTGAATAGCTACCATGTCGTTAGGGAAGACTCGTGGTTTTCGTGCTGAGCCCTCCAGTGAGAAAAATACGTGTCCAATTTTTGCCGCATCATCCCACTTGTTTAATAAGGCTGCGCTCTCAAATTGGTCCAGCCATTCTCCGGGGTCTTCGCCTAGGGATCCATTGAGAGTTGGCTGCACCCGCGGCTGTTGCAGTATGATCGGTTTCGACATCCTTGACGAGGTTGTGGTGCTCGTAGCAGCGTCTTCTCGCTGTCTGGGGCTGTCCGACGGGGTCCCGAACTCGGGCTGCTCTCTCTAGAGACGTCGGCTGGCTCGGTGAGCTGCTGGCTCGTCCTCTGGTGCGAAGCGCAGAGGGCTGGCGTCACGACTTGAAGGGGGTGTCCGGAACATGGAAGGCCATCTAGCCCCTCCACCAGATGTCAAGAAGTGGTGACTGCAGTCCGGTTAGCAGAAAGGAGGCGAAAATGGTGTCTGAACAAAACTCTCTATTTGACCTGACTTGCGCCTACAGTGGATTGAATCACTCGGAGGCGGCGTAGCAACACGCGTGCTCGGCGGTTGTCGAACAGAATGCCCGCCGCTGTCGGCCGCCGTGCTCAATTTAAAGCTGATAACGAACTTTCGGGATAAAGCGTGCAAAGTTACTAGAACATTCCGGACCAACGTAGAATCAGCTCTCCTTGGATGCGATCAATCGAGATAAATCTGGTCACGTCTTGCATCGCAAACGAAGCGATAAAGCTGCGTGCAAACAGCTTTGAAGAATGAAAAACACTGCAAAGATACGCGGCAATATTCAACTACTTTTTGCAGGGGAACATTATGTAATAGTCACTTGTTTGCAATGAAGAATGCTTTCGAGTTGACTGCATATTTTTGGATTTTAGAAAATAATGGCAGTGGCGTAGCTCGACTATGCCAGGATACACGTAGCGAGAGGTACCATTGGGGACACAAGTCTCCAGGACGCAAGAACTGCAACAGATGGCTATAACTTTGTTACTAATCGGTGTTCTTAGATTGCGCTTGTAAGGATGAAAGCAGGGCTAGTGGGCTTTGTGTGATAGTTAAATGAAGTGACTGCTCAAAAACTTGACATATATGCTCTAAAATGACTTCTCGCACGTTCTGGAGACTTTTGTTCCCGATAGTACGTTTCCCTGGCTGAGCTTGCGGTGGTCACCATGTTTAGGAATGAGAGGCATTGGGTATACACATCTTTTATTCATTTTGCTGACAGAGACGAAGACTGCCCGATGATCTGTGAAGTAGCATGAAGCGGTCTCAATTTTTTCTATACAGTATTTCGATTTGGTAGCGTCTCTTTTATATACAAGGTTTGCAGTAGTTCCCCATTGTGTAGGCTGAACGTGAGGGTTCGAAGCTAAATTAAAGTCTAACTTTTCTTTCATACACTGACTAACAGAGCCTTGTTTCCTCTTGAAATCACCCAAAGTGACACACAACTGTGAAACCGTGCCGTAGGCTGGTATACACGTGGCAACCGCATCAAACGTCTGCTTGACACGCGTTCCCGGTACCACGTAGACTCCTTGGATGGTAATGCCGCTCTCCAGAAGCCGACCACGGCAGGCTTCACTATTATTCACCGCGATCGAAGGGGATGTCCGGCGGCTGGGATACCTTGTTTCACGTACACACAGACTCCAGCGTTCTTATTTGGTTCCAGCCAACTACCAGGCGGCTACATCAGGATCGGAACAGTTAATCTTCCCTCGTCTATACCGCCGTTTTGCAGCGGTTGGACTCTCCTTCTCTGCATGCATGTCAAATGTTGTGATACAGACGCCCACTACATCTCCACTTTTTATACGCAATGCTGCGCATGCGAAGCGCGGTTCTTACTCGCCGCGGTGGCTCAGTGGTTAGGGCGCTCGGCTACTCATCCGGAGTTCCCGGGTTCGAACCCGCCCGCGGCGGACGCGTTCCGATGGAGGGGAAACGCAAATGCGGCCGTGTGCTGTGTGATGTCAGTGCACGTTAAAGATCCTCAGGTAATAGAAATTAGTCCGAAGCCCTCCACTACGGCACCTCTTCCTTTCTTTTTTCACTCCCTCCTTTATCCCTTCCCTTACGGCGCGGTTCAGGTGTCCGCCGGTATGTGAGACAGACACTGCGCCATTTCCTTTCCCCAAAAACCAATTTTCCAATTTTTCAAGCGCCGTTCGGGTGATAGACCGGCGTGCGGCGAAGCAGCGGCGAAGAACGCGGCGCAGCTGTGGGGTCTCTCTGATTACCATGGCATCGGAGCATGCGCACAACTGCTCATGCGCGTGACGTCACGCTCAGCTCCGACGGTGGAGCGGGCGTCACCTTGCGCCTCTCATGGTTGCCATGGTAACGGCGCATGCGCTCAACTCACCTCTCCCGTGCACCGCGAAATGCTCGACTGGTAGCCCAGTGTAGCTACAAAAGCGCTTGACTGCGCACCACATCTCCTTTTATTGCATAAACTTGCTTCCCTCGGGATCCACCATGCTGTATTTACATGTATTCGCGACTACCTGTTCGATAGCTCACAATCTGCTGTAATTAATGGTGTTACATCCCACTCTGCAGATATTACTTCCTCTGTACTTCAGGGGTCAGCTTTGGAGCCTTTGTTGTTTTTCATTTATATTAATAAT